>CM038794.1:221552994-221829916 GCA_021764765.1 Vicia sativa | reverse complement strand
TTCCTTTTTTTTCCTCTTTTCTTATTTAATTCCTTTTATTCCTTTTAACATAAATTAAATAAATCAATAAATGTGAGTAGAGTCTTTTACCCTTCACACCCCACTTTACTCAACATACATCCAATAAATCCATAATTAATTTCAATAATTCAATATATTAAATAAATTATGTTCTCAATTAATTTAATAATTAAAAATCATAATTATTTAATTACCGAATTATTTTCGGGGTGTCACATCGTTGACATTGGCTTGACCGGCGGGAGCATGCGTGGCGCGATCCAGCGTTCTGATTCGTCCATTTGAATTAACCGGGGTCCACTAGCTGTCTGTGCCTTGACCTCACCAAACGACGACGCGTGTATGCTCATGATCACGTGTTTCCAATCCATGACATCAAATGCAAGATAGCCTAGTGGTTAAGGCATGAACTGTTGGTAGATACCCTCCAGGGTCACGAGTTCGAATCAGCCAGGGACCGGTTTTGCATTTTCTTTTACAAACTCAACTTTTTTTTTCATATTTTCTATATTTTATTTTTTTATTTTTTTTGCATTCATTTTAATTTCTTTTCACAATTTTTTATCATGCATTAAAAATACCAAAAAAATATTTTCCTTTTTGCATTATTTCCAAAAAATGTTTATTTAATTTATAAAATTAAAAACATTAATTTTGCATGCATATTTAATTTATTTGCTAATTTATCATTTAAATCACTTTTAATTAGTTTTTAATTATTAAATTAACTCCAAAAAATCCCAAAAAATTATTTTAGCATATTAATGTTATTTCCAGCATGAAATATTTTTCTCATTCAAAAATTATCATTTTTGCTAACATTTTTCTTTTGTTCGATTTCTTTGAATTTCCCGATTTCTCATCTTTTCACAGGTTATCCCGTTTCGGACGATTTCTTTTTATCGTTTTCTTTTTTCCAATTATGTAATTGCTCATGGGATGTAATAGCTTAATTAGGGCTTTTATTTTCCGCATTTTAAATCATGTATCTTCCCCAAAGCCATGTAATAGCGTGGATTTATCTTTACATTCCCGCATTTTAATTTCGCACCTTATAAAGCTTAGTAATTAGGCGGTATGGCAAGATAAAATTGAACATAGTTCACTCTAATTTCAAAGATAACATGAATCTGAATCAACACACTCTTTTCACACATGCACCCCTTAGGGTAATTCTCTCTCGTTGCCTTACGAACACAAATGGTCAAGTCCCTCAAACGTAGAGGTATTCTAGCACCGTTGCCTTCAAAACAAATCATCATAGTCCCTTCGATACAAATATCATAGACCCACGATGTCGCCTCCGAATACATGATCTTGACCCTCGATTGCCCTCTGAAAATGATGATAGTCCCCGAATGTGCTAGGATACTTCCTACAAGTTGCTTTCTATGACCATCCGATGTCCCTTCGAATGTCCCGCTTACATCCAACAAATGAGTTACCTACCAACTAATGGTATGGATAGCTATTCTAAAGGAATAAAATAACACAACGACCAATTCGGTAGGTAATAAGACTTTTAGTTGCTTGCTCTATCAAAATACTTTTCACACACACACTTTTTGTCAAAGTTCAAACTCTTTTCAAGCGAAACATTTCCGAACACTTTGTACACATTCCTACATGAATCATTACAAAGTCAAAGCGAAATTCCTTTTCAAAACATTTTTGTCAAACACACAGAAAGCACAATTTTAAAGTGATCTAAGAAGCAACTAAGAGCCCGTAGATAACTACGGATGGAAAGGGGTGCTAATACCTTCCCTTTCATAACCATCTCCCTTACTCAGAATCTAACGAAGGTCTTTTTCTGTACTTTTTACCTTCCCTTAATTGGATAAAAGAAAAGTCGGTGGCGACTCTTGCTATCCGCACATTTGCGATACAAAAACCTACAAAGTCAGTTCACCGTGTTACAACATCATTTTAGAATAAGACCGTTAGGGTCAAATTATTATAAATATAAGTCTTAGCATTAGGATATCATGTGTTCATTTTGTACAAAAACTCACATATACTCAAAATACCAAGTGTTAGGGAAACGAGTTGGCAGAGCAATGTACGTATAGAAACACCATTTTTACTTTCGAATTAATCAAAGTTCTTTATCTTTAAAGTCATTAAAATTCCAGTTATTCTTTTATCTTTCCAATCAGAGTTTATATCTTTCGAAGTCATTTACATTTCTTTATCAAGTTTTTTATATTTCGTTTACAAACCATTTACATGCTTTACAAGTTCTTTACGTTTCGATCAAATCTTCTTTATCACCTTTTAATTGAAGTCTTTATTTCCTCAATCGAATTTACTTCTATTTATGTTCTTAAAGATTCTTAGTGTTATAGACAAAAGATGTTAAACATAAGTTCTAATACAAGTTCAAACATCAAAACTTAGACACATGTCCTGGGCTCAATCTAGTCGATCCTGTAAGTCACCAAAGATATTGTTAATTTGGAAGACTAGCGGTTATTTACTATAAATCGCAGTAAACAATAGGATACATGATTGTCTATAGGGAATTTCTCTTTACACCTAGTAGTGGTGATTTCACCACTGAAAATCCGAAAATATCCTTTGCAAGTGCACTTGCGAAGTCACTCTCAGCAGGTTTCGCATGTGCTCATGTGAAGATTATTTTTTTACATATTTAGAGGTTATTTCGCACGTGTACATGCGAAAACTGCTGAGATCTGACTTCCCAAGTGCACTTGCGAAACTTTCTCTATTTGTGTCATTTTTGTTTAAAACTACATCAGTTCCACTATTTCACAACTGGACAAATTTTTTATGATTTGATCGAAAATATAAAACGAACATAACAATACAGACATAAAGATTAAATTAGATGTTCATACATAATTGTATACATAAATTGTTTGGAAAGTAAATACGGTCAAAATATTATGACAACAACAACAACAAAAAACAAAACATAACACTGGCTACTGCGTATGCCTAATCCTAACTTCATGCGCCCTCCTTTGCCTGTTGTACTACGATGTACCAGATGCCTCTTTGACCATCCTCTCAACTATGGCAACCGCCTCAGGACCGTCCATATTGATAATGCCTGTATCCAATGCCTCCTGCCCAAGTAGGCGGACCCGTTGACAGATTGATAATAGATTAATGGCATGGTCATCCTTGGCCTACTGGTCCTCCAAGAGCTCCTCATTAGCTGGACTAGGTGGACGTCCAGGACCATTCGGTGTCATGGGAGGGTGTAACAGGTTAAAGAACCATGTCACGTAACCCTCTTCGCAGTGCTAACACTGGGATGCCGACATCATTCGAAACTCCTATGGCACCAAATGATTCTCCCAATCCTAGAAGATGCCATTGAGATCCCACCGTATTATGGTGTCGAGAGCAGCCTGAAAAAGAGATCTCAGTATCATATGCACATAGCCAAATGGACGGATACACCGCTCTAAAAGATACCTGACCATAATATTTGACCAACATGCTAGCCACCCCGAGTATAAAGAGATGGGATAGAATGCCACAACCTCCTTGTAATCCTTAAACGACGTCCAGTTGATGTCATCATGGTTGGGCGATCAAGATACACTGATACGATGCCACTTTATGATTCCCTCTGTGGAGAATATACTTGGCAACTCTTATCATGTTGTCAATATATTCCTCATCTAGTTCGAAACCATGAATGCGGTGGAAATGAGATATTATTCAGCTTTGCGAAAACTATAACATAATATATAAGTACAAATTAATCTAAACAAATTAAAGTTAATAGTTGAAATGAAAGATACCATGAGGAGTGTGCATGAGCCAGGGAGCACCTCATCCTCCAATTTGAAGCTTCATTCAGCTTTTGATAGAGGTATACCAAAACAGCGGCTCCCTAGTTCCACTCACGAAATTTAGTCAGGTCTATAAAACACTATAGGTTGGTCACATCGATATAGGTTCCAATTTTGTCCACAAAGATGGACGTGCCGATCAAGAACATAAAGTAACACCGCATAACACACTCTTGATGATACTAAATAAAAACATCGTCCTCTTCTTCCTAGGCACTTGATGTTGCAACCAGGTGCTCCTCATACAAATCCTTCAAATGGGAGAACTTTATATGCGCTCCATCAGTGGCTCTACAATCCTCATATGACATATTTGGATTAGCTCCCAGATAATCAATCATTCATTCAATCGCCTCAGCTCGTGATATATTGTGATGGTTAAGTAACCTACCTCTGATAGGTAGGTGGAGCAAGCAGGAAACATCATCAAGGGTGATGGTCATCTCCCTAACAAGAAAGTGGAAAGACGACGTCTCATTGTGTCACCTCTCAGCAAAAGCCCCCTGCATGTCGTGGCTTATAGTGCTGTTAGAGATGGCAGACAGACCCAAACTCACGGGGCCCACCCGCACCCAAACCCGAGTCAATGGGTGAACCCGAGTTGACTGGATTTGGGTGTCACCCGGTATTTCAGGTGCGGGTTTGAGTTCACTCAAACTCACACCCGCTTAGACATTAAATTATATAAGTACCCCTAAATATATATAAGTGTAAAAATTTAAGATCTTAATTTTAATTGCAATATTCCCAAACTTGATGGAAAATTGTAATTTAAGACCTTGATGGAATTTTTGTGTTTCGAATTTTAATAATGTTGTTATATTTTATGTATTTTTGCTGCGAGTTCGGGTGGAAAAACCTGAACCCCAACGGGTGTGGGCGTGTGTGTTATTTTGCCACCCGAATAGCATTTGGATTTGGGTTTGGGTTTGAGTGGTGACTTCGAGTGCAAGTTTGGGTAGTGTGAAACCCGCACCTGACCCATTGCCATCCTAAGTGTTGTAACCTGTACAACATAATCCGGAAAGACCAGATTCAATCACAACATCATGGAACCACTCAGCCGCAGGCATGAGCAACTCAAAAATTTCCCGCAAGTGATTCACATGCTTTTTGGGCAATCGTTCCTGAAACAAAAAAGTAATAATTGTTACAATCGTGTTTTTTGAGTAAAAAATATAAAATGAAAAAGTTCAACCAAAAATATAATTCTTCTTCCCAAACATAGCGAGCAATATGATCATGATAGTAAATCAAGAGAGAGGCGTCAAATGGCCCTCCCGGATAGCCCTACTCCGCCTGCTTAAGTACTAGAACATGCTCGGGTACCTCATCCCCCTCAGGCACCGCAAACTCTTCTGCCACCTCTGGCTCATCAAGTACCTACTCATGCATGCAAGATGTAGACGCCTGATGCAAATGACTCCTCGATGTAGAAGGGGAAGCTACATCCAATTGCTCCCCTTGTACCCGACCCCATCCCAGATGCCGGTTAACTTGCTACCTGGTTCTCTCTCAACGAGCCGAGGAAGTTTGGGTTGGCCTTCCTCGTCTTAACCGCCTGCTTGGGTCCTGATTGTCAATCGTGTTTCTGAAATAAATAATTATAATTGTTAGGTTTTAAAAATAAAACAACTCAGACAAGAATTCGTAAGTGTACTTGCAAAAATGGTCCAGGATGACTTCGCAAGTGTACTTGCTTGCGAAACCCCCTGCACACAATCATTTTCAAAGTTGCTCCTTCTTGCCCTAAAACACCCAAATCTTAATTTTTTTTATCACCGAAACAACTACATTTATCTATTTTAACACCAACATACACAATGTAATTTTTACAAACTAACCTAATAAACTATTACAAGATTGCATTGTGAATCAAAATAAATGGGAGAAAACTTACACAAATTTGAAAGCTTGAAGATGATTTAGGATGATTTAAAATGAGTTGAAATCGAGAGATAAGCAAAAATGAGTGAGTTTGGGTAGTAGAAATGTTAGGGTTCGGAGTAGAAAGTGAGAAGTTTTGATGTTTTGATAGAAAAAGGGTTGGGGGTCTGTTATGTTCATTTTGTTAAAATAGTTCATAGACTTCGCAAGTGCATTTGCGAAATGGTGAATTATGGGTTACTTCGCAGATGCACATGCAAAGTCACCATATTTTTGACAAATTATGAATTGATTAGCATATGCACATGTGAAGTCACCTATTTTATACAATACAGTAAAACACTACTGGATAAGAAAAAGAAAAACATCACTATATGAGAAAAGAATTTTCAGAATAATTAATTATACTGCTTAATTTTTTAAAAATAATTAGAAAAGTTGTCTAAAAAATAACTTTGAATACTTTATATATTAAAAAAGTTGAAATAAATTTTATTGGATTTTCTTCCCATACTGTAGTATATCATTAACCATTAACTATTATTGTCGGGTAACTATTTCTATTTTCACTTGGAAAAATGTTTTAACTTTAAAGCAATCTTTTTTTTTATTAATTATTAGTAAGTAGTTGGATTTGGTTTTCTACTACTAGAGCGCTACATAAAAGAAGCAAGTGATGCAAAAAGGCTACGTGGCATAAACTGATTGGGTAGCGTCACGTGGCAGTTAATATGATTGGTTGAAACAGGTCGAATAGAAAGCGTAATTGTTGAATCACGCTCTCAGTCTCCTTGTCTATTTAGATCTCAGAACTGAACCAGATTTTTTATTATTACAACAGAGTTAGGGTTTCACAGTTGAAGAAGAAAACAATGGTGGATCGTATGGGGCTATTGGCGGTGGTACTTTTCTTCGTGGCTTCGTCTTCGTTGAAGCTTGTTCGTGCTTCTGATGATGTAGATGACGCGGTAATTGAGATGACGATTTGTGTTATTTTCTTCATATTTTTTATGGATCTCTGATTTGTGAGTTTTTTGTTTTTGTTTTTGTTTTGTTTAGATCTTTTATGAATCGTTCGATGAGGATTTTGATAACCGGTGGATTGTGTCTGGGAAGGAGGAATATAATGGTGCGTTGATTTTGTTTCATTGCTTTGTAGATCGGTTTTTCTTACTGTGCTTGAATGAGTATATGCTTTTTTTTGTTGATGATTTGCTACAGGGTTCAAAATCAAAATATTACTATACAATTGCAAAACAAACTTATTGCTATTTGTGATCTGTTTTTGCTTTACGCATAAGTAGATTATATAGGTCTATTTCTGAAGGAACTGATTATGGAAATTAACATAATCAGTAGTTAGTTACCAACATTTGTCCATAGAAAATGATTATATATGTTCACAATTTGATGCTTGTGTGCAATAGATATGCTACCAACTGCTCATACATGTACTAGTATATAATATTGCTGGCTAGATTTTGGTTCCCCTTTGATTTCTGTTTAAAATATGGGGATCCAATACTTAATTTTTATGTATAGGGACTATTCTTGGAAACTTCTTATATTTTAAGAATTTTGGTGGTTGCAATATGATATGTTATTGAATAATGAATGACCACACTTCAATTCTTACCCTTAATGAGATTCAATAGAAACTAAGGCTTTAAAGTTTTGAAATCCCAGCATGCTTTCATATAGTATAATCTTAAAGCAATAAAGCATTTTTTTGAATGTTTTAGAGTATGAGAAAGCTTATAGTTTTAAACCCAACACCCATCCAACTGCAAATCTGAATCTGTTCTCCTCACATGCTTAATATATGTATATATTGTCTAACAAATTTTGATTGGTATTCTGATTTTTTATTTTGGGTTTCAGGTGTCTGGAAGCATTCAAAGAGTGAAGGTCATGATGATTTTGGACTTCTTGTCAGTGAACCAGCAAGGAAGTATGCTATAGTTAAAGAGCTTGATGCGCCTGTAAGTCTTAAGGATGGACCAGTTGTTCTTCAGTTCGAGACTCGCCTACAAAATGGCCTTGAATGTGGTGGTGCATATATTAAATATCTTCAAACCCAGGAGAGTGGTTGGAAGCCCAAGGGATTTGACAATGAATCTCCTTATTCTATTATGTTTGGTCCAGATAGATGTGGGGCAACAAACAAGGTCCATTTCATCTTCAGGCACAAGAATCCCAAGACTGGGAAGCATGTTGAACATCATCTCAAGTTTCCTCCTTCTGTCCCATCTGACAAGCTATCTCATGTGTACACTGCTGTTCTAAAGGATAACGAAGTGAGCATTTTAATTGATGGCGAGGAAAAGAAAAAGGGAAACTTCTTATCTTCTGAAGATTTTGAGCCTGCCCTTATCCCTTCCAAGACCATCCCAGATCCCGATGATAAGAAACCTGAGGACTGGGACGAGAGAGCCAAAATCCCCGACCCAGAAGCTGTTAAGCCAGAGGACTGGGATGAGGATGCACCTAGGGAAATTATAGATGAAGAAGCTGAGAAACCTGAAGGATGGTTGGATGACGAGCCAGAAGAAGTAGATGACCCAGAGGCATCAAAACCTGAAGATTGGGATGATGAGGAGGATGGCGAATGGGAAGCTCCCAAAATTGAAAACCCAAAGTGTGAAGCAGCCCCTGGTTGTGGTGAATGGAAGAAGCCAACCAAGAACAACCCAGCTTATAAGGGAAAATGGAGTGCTCCCTACATTGATAACCCCAGTTACAAGGGTATTTGGAAGCCTCAAGAGATTCCAAACCCAGAGTACTTTGAACTTGAGAAACCAGACTTTGAGGCTATTGCTGCTATTGGCATTGAAATTTGGACAATGCAAGATGGCATTCTGTTTGATAATGTTCTGATAGCTAAAGATGATAAGGTTGCCGAGTCCTATCGGGAAACTACATGGAAACCCAAGTTTAACATTGAGAAGGAGAAACAAAAGGCTGAAGAGGAGGCAGCCGCAGCGGCAGCAACTGAGTCAGAGGGTATTGCTGGCATCCAGGTATTTTAAATTCTTCCGTTTACTCCATTTTTGCTCTTATAGTCCTTGTCTTTTTTCTTATGCATGATGTTAACTTTTCTTTTTACCTTGCAGAAGAAGGCATTCGACCTCTTGTACAAGATCGCAGACATTCCCTTCCTAAGTGGCCATAAGCAGAAGATTATTGTAAGTACCAAACTTCAAATCATTGAAATCATTATGTTTCACTAACTAGATTCTGACCTTCATACTTTATGCTTATCTGCAGGAAATCATTGAAAAGGGAGAGAAGCAACCAAATCTGACTATTGGAATTATTGTATCTGTTGTGATTGTCTTTGTGTCAATTTTCTTCAGACTAATCTTCGGTGGAAAGAAACCTGTAAGTAGGGAAACTGTTGTCATGCTCATTCATATGAATTTCCCAGTTGTATTTTTTATTCTCATTCATGCTCATAACCAAGCCACTTCTTCTGCAGGCAAGGGTGGATGCTAATGTGGAGAAGAAGACAAACACAGAAACTTCCAGTAAACAAGCTGGCGAAGAGAAGGAAGATAACAAAGAAAAGGAGGAAACAGCCAACCCTCCACGAAGAAGGCCAAAGAGAGACAATTGAAATGATTGAAACTTATAGGGGCTGCCCATTAAGTATCATCAGCCGTGGTTAATTTTGGGCTTAGTTGGATTTTAGGTGCACTTTGTTTTCTTTTTTACTTTTTTCCTTATTCAGAAAGATTATATACTTAAGGAGTATATAGTTCTCCTTTTTGGAGACGCGAGTGTTTCACCTAATTGTAGTTGTACAATTATTTTTTTGTTCTCTTTTTTCTAGTAATGAATTATGTTTTTCACAGCCTGTGCCTTTTTCTAGATTTTTGTGTTTTCAAAATCGGCCCTTTTTGTAGATGGGTCTTTTTCTAAAAATTTTGTTTCCAAATATAGTCTTTTTTAGATTGTGTTTCTAGCTTTATTTAGCGTACAATATGGGCCTGTCTAGATTTTGTATTTCCTATCATAGTTTTTTTTTGTTTTTTTATTTTAACATTTGGCAGTTCCAAATTAGAGAAATTAAAAGAGTTGAAAGAAGCAATAATAATAAATATATGATATATTAGAAAAAAAATCACAAATATTGCATCTTACACCATGAAAATTATAAAATAAAATTGCATTTAATACTACGTATATATGATATATTAGAAAAAAAATCACAAATATTGCATCTTACACCATGAAAATTATAAAATAAAATTGCATTTAATACGACGTTTAATTAATGGGGGAGTTGAATTTTTTTCCAAAGTTAAATATTTGTAATGGGGTGTTGGATGAAAAGTTGAAAGTGAGATAAATTAATTGATGTTGAAAACATGTTGAATGAAAAGAAAATTAACTATATAAAATACTTTGTAAGATCTTATAAGTTATTGTGAACATTTATATTTTTATTTTATGTTAATTATTTGAATTCAATTATTTTATAATAAATTAATTTTTTATTTATTTTTATTTTCATTAAAATTATCATTTTTTTTCTATAAATAGGGACTTGGTTTATTTGATTTGCACACAAAAAAATTGATTTTATAAAAAAAAAACATAAAAGAAAATAAAAATATGAAATAAAAGTGGTGGGGTGGGGTGTTGAATTTTATTAAATAACATTATTATAGTGAGTAAAAATTGAATGTATGTTAAATTATTAGATGAAAGAAAGAGAAAATAATGTGGAATATAAAAAATGAAAAAAGAGGGTGTTGAATATGTAATTCATTGTACATAATCTTGATTTTATTGGTGTTTAGAGATGCATTTTTGGATGCACACTTTTACCCAATTTTGCCCAAATATAATATGAAACACTTAAAATCACACTAGCTTTCATAATTCATTCACATCCTATTTTGTCAAAATATAGTATAGAGATGCATATCGGTAAATTTGTAGGGGTGGATCCGGAGATGCATTTTTATATAACTCCATGAATTTATTTTAAGCCATTGAAAATGTGTTTATTGCACATATAAAGGATATTTCATAGATGCATCTCCAAAAACTCCCTAAATGTTATCTAGGCATCAATATTATCCTAACTGTCATTTTTAGGCTAACATATATTATAGGTCATTTTAGACCATAAATTAGAAAACGCATATATCAATTGATTCAACATATTACACATTAAAAAAAGTCATACATTAATTAAAGTAAACTCGAAATGCTTCTTTGCAAGTACTGCAAAGCATTATGTGCCTTGACAATAATGTCTTTTATGAGGGTCAATTGGGGTTCATATTCCTAAAAAAGTCATGCATATATGCTCGATCTTGCCATATCTATAATATGTCGATAGACACTACATACATCTTGAGTGTGGTCAACCCTCGCCTCCCGTATCTCATGATTAGAAAATCTAGGCGGTCTCCAAGAGCGTCTAGTGTCATGATATGATGTGACATCCTATTAAGCCATGTGATGTAGTGGTCTGCATAAGTCTATTGTACATGAGCTAACATCCTCTAACACTCCTCTAATATCAAACAAATTTAGAGATCCTCAAGCGTGGCATCAAAATCTCTACGGCGGAAGGTAAGAGGAGCATACTCTAAGAGGTGTCTGAATAAGCTTCATATTTCAGACCTGGCCCACAAGCCAATCATCTAGAATATAACAATATGATGTCCAACTGACGCTTTTGGCTGTTATTGTCGTATGAGCAAAAGGCGATTTTGTCTTCTACAACGCGATCAAGATGCACTCGAAAGGGATTGATCGCCTAATTTCCTTTATATGGGGCAAAGACACAAGCACGTGGCCAATCCTCGACGTAGTCAAACACTTATTTTCACCCGAAGATGCGAGGAAAATGAGAGATTATTTATCTCTAAAAATGGTTCAGATAACATATTATAAACAATGTAACAAAAGAGTTATGAAAATACAAGAATAAATTATCGTAAGTAGCGTGCAACTTCCTGTCACATGCTTAGTCTTTTAATGACATCCTTCACACAATTTCGTGTATAAGTAGATCAAACAAGTGGCTCCCCAATTGTACTCGTGAATCACTGTTAAGTAGATGATGTATTTGTGATAGACCAGACAGACGTAGGTTACACTTTGTCCCCAAATATGGATGTGTCAACTAAGAACAAGAGATAATACCTCAATTCACACTGCTAGTGGTACTCAGCATGCATACCATCAACTTCACCATCCATAAACATCTACAAATCGATATTTATAAAGTTCTTCCAAAAATTTAAATCAAGCACGAACACCTCTGGTTTCAGCTACCTCATTTACAACCTTAGTTGGGTAAATCCCCAAATAGGTAACCACCATCTCGTTGGCTTCCTCTCGATTGAGCCTTCCATGGTCTAGTAATTTTTTCTAATGGGAATATGTATGAGGCATGAGATGTCATCTAGGGTTATGGTCATCTTGCTAAGAGGGAGGTGAAAATATGACGTCTCTCAATGTCATTTCTTTATAAATTTTGCATATATGCCATGGTTCATGGTCTTGTTCGCAACATCACATAAACCAAAAAGCCTAGAGTAGCAGATAACATCCTTGAACCAGTCGTCTTCAGACTATTCCAAATACAAAATCTTTCTTTTGTAAAGATGGACGCTACTGTAAAAAAAATATCACCATCAAACACAATTAAATTACATTAAAATAGATGTGATGAAAAAGTAAATAAATATACCTCTTCTTCCGAGACATGCCTAGAAATATGATCTATGTAGCACTCCATTTTTATTAATTAATTATACATTTTATTAATTAATTATTTGTCTATTTATGTGAGTAAATAATTTAATTTATCTGATATATGTTCTATGTGACGGTTAGTCGGGGTGAGATAGTCAAACCGTTGAGTTATCGTTGGAAAATGATGTCTGTTAGTGGGGGATTATTTAATTAGGGAGGATTGTAGAGAAATAGTAAAATATTGGTAATTAGGCCTAATTCTGAGAATGTGAAGAGTAGGTGGGGGTGTGATAGTAAACCCATTAACTTAGTTACTAGAGTTAGTACTATTTTATTAAGGATTTAATAAAAAGAGAAAGTAAGGTTAGTAAAGGGAAAAAGAGAAAAAAGGCTAATGCAGACACAAAGGAAAAGGGAGAAAGAAGAGAAGAACCCTAAGGAGAAACTCAAGAGTACATCAAAATCAAGGTAAGGGTGAGTATTTACATTGTTATAAAATCTGTATAATGATATGTAATTGGTAGTTGTATACTTAGGATGAAAATTCCAATTTATTAGGTTTTGAAATTGTTAGTTTTGAATGAGGAATCCTTGAATATGATGATTGATTTTGTTGTGATGTTTTGATTGATAAATACATGTTAGATATAGGTTATAATGCCTTAAACCATAGCAATTGGGATGTTAAAATGTATTTTGGGGTCAAAGGATCACACATGAACAGTGTTGTCATCGCATAATTTTTCTGTAAAACGCAGAGGGCACTTAGCACGTGTTTGCTCGCTTAGAGCGGTCACCTAGGAGCGGAAATATTTTATTTTATTAAATTGATATGGGATTATGTGTACTTGTATTTTATGCTAATTTATACTTAAGTTTAGAATATTAAAACTAAATGTCTGATGTATTTTGGAAGGTCCATTAGGTTTACTTAGCCTGTTTCAATCTTCTCTCATTGCTTTCATCTTCTCATCATGTTCTCTTCATCTTCTCGTTGCCGCCGCTGCTCCTCGATTCATGTTTTAATACTTTGATTGAAGCATGAATCTTGGATGAGGGATGATGAATACTCAAGTAAATTAGTGATGGCTTCAAATCATGATGAATGCTAAAAATTGTGGATTCTAAGAAACTCGAGGCAATGAATCTTTCATCTTTGGAATTGTTTATTCTTGAGTTAACAAACTTGAACCCCAAATAACTTATATGTTTCAAATCTTTGAACCAAGTACAAACGATACCTGATTGATGACTCTTAAAACTAATGGAATCCATAAATTTAAGTCCTTCCACTTTTGAAGCACTAAAGATCTCGTTTAAAAGATGAGAGTTTGACGAGACTTCACTCCATAGCTTAATCCATAAGGATATTCTGACTTGATAACTATTACCATAACAAATGTCCGGAAGAATCTTTGATGATGAGATTCGAATGCTAGAAACTCTTGTCATGAAGTCCACCAAACCTCTCCTCAATCACCGAGCCTCTAATGAACCTCAATTGATGATAAAAGGTGTACCGAGATAATACTCATAATGATAATGCTTTAAGAATTCAATCACGTAGGACGTCACACACTTCGATAATCCATGCACAAGAGCCACAAAAGAATGAGGGAATGATACCCTTCTTGCACTGATTGACAAACCCAACAACTCTTTGTAGCCTGTAGAAGAACCACTGAAATCCACCTTGATCCCATAGCCACATAACCAATGATATGAATACATGTGCGTGCGATGATGAAGCATAAGCCAACTAGGATTGAGATGAAGAGGGCAAATTTTGGAGTGCAACACCTTGGTTCTCTGCAAGCCCTAACTTCTCTTTACGTTCTCTCAATTTCACGATGGTACATAATGAACCTATTCTCCTTCCTTAGTTTATTCTTATTTTATCCCTTGGACCATTTTTATGATCTTCCTCTTATGCCCTCACTTAACCCACACACACTTACCACTATGCTCCTATGACTCTTTTTGACCTTATTATTCTATTTAATATATTTATTCTATTTAATAAATAATTCTAAATAAAATAACTAAAATTACTTAAATCTAAATTACTCTAATTAACACCTTAATTTTCCGTTTAATTATTATTATAATTACTCGTAAACCAACTAACCACATTCTAACCACAACTAACCATATTTTTTAATCCAAATAATTCTGATCATCACATCAGTCTCACTTACTATCCCACAACATAGCATCACACATCACATAAAATCATCAATAATCCACAAATAATCAATTAAATAATTAATTCTAAAATACGGGGTGGTGGTAAAGAAATGGAGGATGATTTGAAGGAATGGGAACTTAGGAAAGTATCAACAATTATCCTTAACAATGCAACATGTATTAATATGGTTGTTTCTTACTTGGGAAAAAGACTTAAGAGCAATAATGCTTTAATTGGTGTTGGGAGTTTTTTTGCATGAGGTGTGCTGCTCATATATTAAACTTGGTAGTGAGAGATGGACAAAAGATCATGAGTTGTCTATTGAAAGTTTTAGGGATATTGTTAGGTTTATGAGGTCCTCACCACAAAGAGCTTTAAAGTTTAAGGAATGTATAGAAATTGTAGGGATAACGTGTAAAAGAAAACTTGTCCTTGATGTTTCCAGACGGTGGAATTCCATTTACTTGAAGTTGGATGCTGTTGAGAAGTTCCTAGCAGCAGATGAAAAGTTAGAGGATAAGAATCCTGGATACATGGAGTTTTTAGACCTTTTTGGTCCACCTTGTTCTATTGATTGGGAAAAAGCTAGGGCGTTTGCGATTTTTTTGAAAACATTCTATGAAGCAACTAAACTGTTTTCTTTTTGCAAGATTTGTCGTTACATTTAGCCTTTCATAACTTGTCTGGCATTTTGTGTAAGCTTCAAGAATCATCCTTGAATATGAATATCTATGTGGCTCCAATGGTTTCAACTATGAGGATCAAATATGATAAATATTAGGGGGTGTTGAAAAAGTGAATCATTTTCTCTATTTTGGAGTGAGCTTTGACCCTAGGTTTAAGTTCGATTATGTTGAGTGGTCTTTCAATGATATGAATAGGGCTGGTAGTGAACTGGATAAGAAAATATTTAGTGTGTCAAAAGAATTCTATTTAAACTGTACAATTGGTATAAATCTGAGAATGACAAGAATGTTGGGGCTGCCCTCTTAGATGCACTATCTGGGAGCACTTACCTTGGAGAAACATGTACCCAAACTAGAAAATTATCACTTTTTACAGTGGTTGATGCTTTTAAACAACACTTGAAGGAGAAAAAGACAGTTGATAATCAAAATGAACTAGATAAGTATTTAGGTGACATATGTTGGGGAGATGCTGATAATTTTAATATTCTAAAATCGTGGAAGGAGAATTCCACGTGTTATCCTATATTAGCTAATTTGGTTTGGGAGGTTTCGGCAACAAATGTTTCAAGTCTAGCATCCGAAAGTGATTTTAGCACCGGGGGATAATTTTAGACATGTATAAGAGCTCCTTGAGTCCGGCAATGGTCGCCGCCGACAATGGTCGAAGCTGGTTGATGTCTTTTGACGAGAATGACCCAAAAGTCCTTGATCTACTTGAAGAATATGCTATAACTGATTCAATAGTTTCACATACTTAATAAATAATTTTATCCTTTTTGATTAAATTAAGCATCATCTCATTACAATTTTCTGATATGATTGTAGAATTTCAAGTTGTTTGTTGTGTTAGAGCAGCCGCTCCTGGGCAGACTGGACCTGTTTAATTAAATTTTAGATATGCAAATAAATAAAAGTTATATGTTGACTGTTTTATAAATCATGAAGTAAACATTTTTTATATTGTTATTTGCAGCCACTTTTTTGGAGTCATGAATTACTCGACTTTTTGAAGTCTGAACGACACAACCAACCTATATCAGTCCCGCACATCAACCCCTGCACAACAGTGGATCCATTTGACAATGATACAAGTTAATTTTGGTAACTTACATGTCTTGGTCAAAGTTGAACAAAATTAAGAAAATATTGCAACATAAATAGATGGCAGATTTGCACTGTGATTTCAAAATGACTATGAACATACTCGTTTCTTTTATGAAAAGAAAAATTTATTAATCACTTGTAGTACTAGCCCGTGTTATACTAGATTTAACAAACATATTATGCTAACTTACTTCAAGGATGGGATCAATTGTAGACTAGAAGTGAGCCTAGAAATTTGTTCTGTTCTATTTGTTTAGATATCTTTTGTTGATTAAATCTTTAAACATATGCAGATGGCTCAAGATATGGATGATATCTTGCTGGACAAGAACAAATGCTTGTTTCTTGCTTACCACTGAAACATATCTTTTGTTGATTGAATCTTTTATGTTCTAACAAAGATGCTTGTTTGACTCCTGTTGGCCAGAGCAACAAACAAGTGAGACTGTCTCACTTCTACTATAAGTCTCATTGTTTCATTAAAATTAAGAAGTTATTTTTATATTAGTAATTTGAATATAATATAGTAATTTGATTGGTGTCTCACTTTTGAAACTTGTTTGTGCACATGCAATATTTTGGACCCTTCTTTAAAGGTTGTCATCAAACTAGGCCTTTACTGCCAAATACTTTGTCCTCTCCTTCCATGTATTTTGTTATGTCTGAAATACAAAACCTATCCACCGACAAATCAAACCTCAACAAAAAAAAAAATACAAGTTAGAAAATTGACATCTCACCTTATATATTGTTTGTCTCTTTTGCAGACTACAAACTCATATGAATCACATTTGCCTCATGAGGTTTTTATTATATAGTCTATCAACTTAGATTTGTCATAAGCATATACCAGTTAATTTCAACTATTGCCTTTAATCAACTATAGTACATGCAAATTACCTTATCTTACAACTTAACATGTAACATTACATTCGATTGTGTCTCATTATTACCTTATCTTACAACTTAACATGTAACATTACATTCGATTGTGTCTCATTATTACCTTATCTCATTGTTCCATTAAAATTAAGAAGCGATGCAGACAATTTATTTTAATAATTTGAATATAATATAGTAATTTGAATGGTGTCTCACTTCTTAAAACTTGTTAGTGCACAACACTAGGTTTTCTATGAAACTCAATACTAGTCAATTGTGCTTCTCTTGCAAATTACTTGAAATGTATGCAAACAATTGCTTGAAATGTCTTTATGTTCTCCGAGTCTAGTATGCAAACAATTACTTGAAAGGTCTTGTATAATTATGTTTAGAAGCCAAAGCTTATGCAATATATTATTTTTGAAAAAATATTTCTTTTGGAGATTGAGTGAGATTGCATAAAGTTTACAGAGGGCATTTAAGTGCCGGAAGTATAATGATGGACATAAATTATAATTAATGTTGGTTGTGATATTATGTTGACTTTTCATGTTAATTTTTATATAAAGAATGGCTGTAATTTTAGTATTAACACAATATTTTAAGCTTTAAGAACAATTAATATTTAAGTTTCAACAAAAACTACCTGAGTTGTAGACTTTATGTTCAAAACTGAATGTCTAATTTTGATATAATGATCAGAATGCTTATTATAATTCACAAATTTTCCTGCTATATCATTTTTGCTATATGATTTTTTTTGCATTTTTGTCAAAGAGTACAATTATTTGACTCCCATGTAATCCGGTCTAATCCAACTGTACTAACCGATAAACTGACAAACCGTAATCCGATCTAACCGACTTTTGAATAGTCAAAATTGAACCTTGGTATTGCATCCGAGATTTGGGCCGGATTGCACTTTTGAACACGAATCCAACCCTATCCGACCTTCTACCCACCCCTACTAAAAAGTCTTAATAACACATTGACCCAAGTTTAATTTGAATAAGTCATATTTAGTATTTGTATGAGTAATATTTTCAAATAGTTGAAACCCCAACTTTAACCCGAAAAAAATGATAACCTCACTGCCTTAAATGTTTTCATTGAAAATAAATAAAATGCAATGTCCTATTTTTCCTTTGGAATACTTAACTAAGTAAATTACATGTAAATGAACTTATACTTCAACACAGGCCAGCCAAACCTAAAAAGTCTTCTTTACTAAAAAAAAACACTGATCCAACTTTTATATGTCTAAAAAGTACACTTATCTCTTAGAAGTATATCAGAGTGTCACATTTCAACTTTTAGAATTAATGAGAAAGAAAAAGTCATATGTTATTCGAATTAAATTTCAATTGTATTTGTATGAGTACTATTTTCAAATAATTGAAATGCCAACTTTAACCCAAAATAAAATGATGACCCCACCGCCTTAACTGCTATGTTTGAAGGCAAATAAAATGCAATGTGATATTTTTCTTTGATATAATAAATTTGTTTTGTTTCTGAACAATCTTAAGTTATTAATAAATTTGTAAAGATAATTCGTAGTAGTAGGTAAGTAAAAAGAATAGTAATTTTTTTGTTAATTTATGTGGCCTGCTGCTTAAACAATATACACTTGTTGGCGATAGTACATTACCGCAATGTTTTAAAATCCGGACCGGTGATAGTACATTACCGCAATGTTTTAAAACCCGAACCGGTGACCGACTCGGTAAAATTACTAGTCACTGGGTTACTGGTCGGACCAATGGATCACTGGTCAGACCGCATGACTTTTGACCCAGTTTCTATAAAAAAATATATTCATTATATGAAATTTGTAACTATAATAATATAGAAAATTATAAATTCAAATAATTTAGAATAAACAAAAGTATTAGTAACAACCAAAATAAGTGATAGAAACTTAATGTAGCAAATTATAAATTCAAATAAGTGATAGAAACTTAACAATTCATAAGTTATAGTATTATAATAAGTCACAAAAATCCACACTCAACAATCCATAATTTTTTATGTCCATGAAGTCAAATTGTCATAATCTTGATATTCATATTCATCTTCAGCTTCATTGTCTTCTCCACCAACTTTATCTTCTCCGGTGTTGCTTTTTTCTTGATTCACAATATCAACAATAGTATCTTGTGCATTATCCATGTCTCCATCTTCATCTTCATCTAAATCTATTTGATCTATAACAATATTTTTAAAAATAATTAACAAAAAAAATAGTCAAACCCGGTTCAGTCAAAACTGCCGGTTCATTGGTTTAACCGGTGAACCGGCCGATTCACACCGGTTTCATCCAGTCTAAATCTAATTCCGGTCTTATTCCTTAATGGGACCGCCTGGACCACCGGTTCTCGGTCAGACCGGTCCGACCGGCCGGGTCGGGTTTTAAAACAGTGCATTACCGTTTTAAATATAGTTTAATTTAAAAACTAATGATTAACTGGTTGAATAGAAAGTGAAAATAAGCAACATAAAAGGAAGTTGAGATTTGTAATCCACTCAATCAAAGTACAAAAATAAGATTTGATAATTGTCTGGAAATTTGAAGAAAATCTTTTGAAAAATAGATTTGATATGTCTAAAATTTTGAAAAGGATAAGATTGGATATATGTCTAAAAATTTGAACACAATCTTTTGAAAAATAATGAGTAAAACAACTAACGACAATTCCAGTAGTAGCACATCAAAGCTTGAGTGAAGGACAATCACATCAGAAAATAATCACTTTTAGTTCAATTTTGTGTGGCCTAGTTTCTTGAGTATAATAATATAAAAAAAACATGAATGTATACTGTTTAAGAAATTTATAATAAAAAAATTTATCCTAAAAATATATAGTCTAAGAAATGGAGTATCAAATTAATAAAAATAAAAAACTAAATACGTACTAAAGCCGAAACCAAACAACACCACAGTAAAAAAGGAAAGACACAGTTTCTTAAATAATCAAAACATCTCTGCGTCTTTTTAAAAAAGAACCCTGCCGCACGTACCTTATTATGACATCTATGGAAAAAAAATTGTCCAACCAAATCTAACAACAAAAGTTAAAACAAGAATAACAAAACAAAACTTACAAAGGGAATACACGGCATTTTCTTCTTTTTCTCTAACTCATTCATGTCTATAACTTGAATCATTTTCTCTCTCTCTCTCAAGATGTCTATATGTTTTATAATTTATTCATCCCGCTACACTTATCTGCGGCCACCGGCGGGTTTTCTCTGTGGAGGACCAGAGTCCTCATCATCAGACTGAATATCTCCATACTGCCATATTCCACGCCTGCTGGTCCTTGCCTCTCCTTGGAACATCTCCAAATTATCAAGGGCCTGCTTTCTAGCTGATCTATCCCACCTGTTCCTTTTTTCCATTCTAGCAAGTCCTTCCTGAAAATTCCAAAACAAAATGTTCAGAGGGGAATGTTTTGTGATTGTGAGTAGTGTTTGTTCTAGCAATAGTTTTGAAAGCATTCAAGCAAGAGTCAGTCAGTGGCAAGATATAAAAACCTGAAGCATGGCAGCATTGACACTGATCTCAGCATCGACAGCAACAAGAGTTACAGCAATAACTGGTCCAGTTCCCTGACCTTTCACTTTTCCTCCGGTAGTGTCTCTCTCCTCAACCATGGCCCTAAATTCTTTTCCACTGCTTAAAGTGAGTTCACTCAAGTATTCAGCTGCTTCTTGACCAAAATCCTCTTCCAAGTTTGGTATCTTAACGTATGCAAGGCTACACAATTGAGCAAGGCCAGGTGAAACTGACACAGATGGATCAAGAGGCCTCAACTGACTGTAAGGTACTTCTTCTTGATTTCCATAATCAAGGTAGAACACTTCAAACACATCCTTTGGAGATTCAACTGGTCCTCGAGGGGTATTGACAACCTAAACAATTTGAAGATGAATAATCAGTACAAAGGAATGTGGCACCTACCATTTCACAAGGTGGTACAAGTGATGCATGATGCATTGAGTATTTTGCTTCTCATCAACTGTGACATATCGGAACCTATGCATAAAGTATAAATCATGTAACAGAAATATGATGCTCAATAATCCAAGGTCAAACACGAAAATATTTTTTAAGCAGCTAGATTGTGCAAAATAATATGGTAACAAGATGTTATATCTTTGTTTTGAAACAGCCAAATAAATATATTATTAGAAGCACAATAGGTGCATGTCAAGTCTGATACAAACAGCCTGCAATAAAACTGCAGACATGTTATATCTTAATTTAACAGCAACATGTTTTTGGCCCCAGGATTGCAATGCCTACACTGATAAGCAGAGGAATGAAAAAAGAAAAACAAGAATTTCAAATTGGAACTTACCATTGCCCGATACCAAGACGTGTCAGCGCGGAAATAACAGAGGACTATGTCACCCTTCTTAGGATTAAAAGCACCAATTACAGGAGCTTCCTTCAGGTTCAAAGAAGCTAGTTGGTTCTGAATGGATGCTATCTTTTGATCTCCAACAGTCTGGACATAAAATTTACCACCTCCCAAGACTTCTGTAACAGTTACCTAAGTATGCATGACAGTGGATTAAGTCATTCCCCATTAACACAAAAAAGGAGTCACTAGTACAATTAGTGTTAATATAGTAACCAACAATCCAACGCACCTTAAGTACTTCTTGCTGTTTGGTTTCAACATTTGCACCAGTGGGTGCTACCTCCCCTTCAACAAAATTCTCCCAGATCTGCAAAACAATTTTTTAAGAATAGTTATAACATGGAAAGAAAGTGATAATCGCAAACCACGGTTGGGACCTCATTCTTACTTTCAGCTTTTTACTCTTAGCAGACTGTTCGGCTTGCTCTAAGACACGAAGATCAGGAATCCTGTCACTTCCAAAGGAGGTTTGAAGTTTTGCAAGACCAGCTTCAAGTAGTGCAACCGCCCCATTTGTTTTCGACTCCCATAAAGATCCCAAGAATGTTCCAGTTCTATCGACGGTTTCTACCTCAATCTGCAAAAATTAAATGTTTAAGGGTAAAATAAACAACACACTCGGACTCAGGAATCTTAAGCTAAGAAAGAAACTAAATTACCTCAACATCTCTTTGCATTATCCTCCGCCTCATCAGTGCAATTGCTTCATCAGAATATGGCTCTTCACGACCAGGACATCGGACACCAGAGAATGCAAAAGCAATACTGCAAGTTTCTTTAGGAATCAACAGTTTGAAACGGTGGCCACTGAGAACATATTCCACTACAGCAGGAACTCTTCTACTTCTATGTAGGAAAGGCATGAAGTCTTTGGCTTTCTTGGCCGATGCCTAATAATATGAAACAAAAGGAAACAGTTAGACTTGTGCTACACTTCCTATGCTTCAAAGTAAAAAAAAGTCCAGTATAACTAAAATTTTGCAAACCGTGGTCAAGTCAGTTATATGCATCACTGGAGGATCCTTGGCAGAATGGATCCCTTTCCTTCCAGAAATGGCACGTGATTCAGCAGCAAGAAGAGCATCATAGAAGTTAGATCTCTCTTCAAAGTCACGATGTCTAATGACAGTGCCAAAGCCACGACCAATTACCAATTCTCCGACATTCAACCCAGTTTGCTGACTTGCAGGAGCAGCAGGTGTAGGGGCTTGGTCATTGTCAGCTTTCCCGGAGTTCAATAGGAAGACTGATCCAAAATCCATTACTCTATCAGCAGATCCCAATGGAGCTCCAGCTGCATCAACAGGACCAACCTTTCTAGAATATTCCATTTGTACATTCACCTGTAAAATTGAGGTAATTAATTATAGATTAAATAGCAATGATATTAAAAGAAGGTCCACAAGATATCTTCGTACTTGACGACCAATAAGGCGTGTTCTCAAGAATTCCTTTGCTTCACGTGCATATGGAGCTGGTTTTTCATCTCGACGAGGATTGCCCATTTTTGGACATCTAATACTTGAAAGGTTAACTCGCCTCTCAGCTTGTGGGCTGCCATATGGAATTGAATCATCAGCAACAATGACACAATCTCCACTCACAACCTCAACCACCTGAAAAATTTAAGTAAGAAATAT
This sequence comes from Vicia sativa, assembly GCA_021764765.1. NCBI lineage: Eukaryota > Viridiplantae > Streptophyta > Magnoliopsida > Fabales > Fabaceae > Vicia > Vicia sativa. The sequence continues at coordinate 221,806,525 of CM038794.1, read as the reverse complement.
ACACTTAGTTCACCGAAGAAGTTACCATTTGCCATCAAAACATGAGTATATTTTACCTTGCCAGTAAAATTCTGGTCATGAATTGCCTTGGAATTTGAAACCGGTGGCACATAGTTTGTCCAAATTCTTAACCTAGTTTTCTTAGCCTCGAGCTCTGCAGACTTCAGCTTCCGCTTCGCATCTTCTTCCATCATGTTTGCACTCCATTCAACATATTTAGCAAAACCCTATTTGATGGAAAAAATCAAATTGAGAAAGACTTACAGCATATATTAACTGACATTTCATGAAATAAAAGACATGGATAAACAGTTCGTTTGTGCTGCCGCCTAACAAACTATCTGGCGACTTTGACACATACACATAATCTATTGATAAGGGAGAAACCTGGGATATTAAGGTCCACCTAGATGCCATGCAATAGACATTGCCTAAAGATATTGCGTTAAAACTAAGGTAAATAACTAAAATATAAAATGAATACAAATGACAAATGATAGAACTTTCATACTTCATTTTGTCTAATCTTTCTTCAGAAGAAAAAGAATCACGAAATATTTTTGGACCGTACTCCATTCAAACAAATAAAGGCAGCATAAAGTGTTCCCTTTTTCAAACCCATTTAGTTGGTACTTGGTAGGTAGGTAATGAAAGACTCCAATGGAACTTCAATACAAAATAGATCCTACTCATTATATATATGATAAAAACCATGTACCAACAATGCACCCCTCCCCATCTTGGACCCCCTAAAATTAATACAAGCACAAAAAAGATCCCAACTTGTTTCAGTCTCAAAAATAGTGAAGTAATGCTCCAGTATAAAAACCATGGCTGTAAACAAGTTAGTTCCAACAAAATTTGACAAAATAAATCATGCTAATATTTCTCTATTCAAGCATATTACGTACGTTTTCAACAAGCTCCAATGCCAGGTCCTTTGCTGATTCACCATCAGGATAATACACTGACCCAATCAAATTGCTGAACTTATCCACACCTTCCAGGACAATCCGAACCTGCATACCCATTTCGGAATTTAGAAAAATCTCATAAATGCAAAAGCAATATAACTTGTAGAGGATTGTTGCTTACATCCCGATTCAATACACGCATCTCAGTGAAAAATTTAGCATCCGGTCCAAAAGGATCAGCTGAACTTTCAGCAGCAGATGCTGAAACAGCAAGTCTTTGGGCAGATGTAAGTGGAGCTCGAGGTTCTGCAGGGACATCTCCATTAGTGGTATCAACTGTTACCTCAGGTTCGACGACAGTTTCAGGTGCAGCTCTCCTTCCCATTTGTGGGGACTGGCATTAAGAGAAAACAATAAATGGCACACATAGAAAAAATGGTAGCAGCCAAATTAGCATTTATAAAACGTACCTGGATTCCAGCAACGAAAACTTGGACAAACTGAAACTCCGGAAGCAAATAGATTCGGAGAGTACTTCCGTCACGAACCTGCTCAACAAGTGCCTCCATAGGCACTCCCTTACTCTTAGCTAACAAACCCATTGCATCAAAGTTGCTAGCATCACCAAGGGCAGAAGGTGGTAGATTTCTGATGGATGCCTCGGCAGCACCTGGAACCTGCAATCACCATAAAAATCATAAATGATTCACTTGTGGAGGATTTCAATTATATAAAATGGAATGGCAACTACACTTCTCTAGTTTCCATACCATTCCAGAATCATGATATCTTGTTAATTTAAATGGAAGTAGAAGACGGTGTCCATAAATAGTGGATGATAAAGTAAGATTTCGAGAAAACTACAGTAGAAAATACTTGCTATGCCAATAAATTGCACCTCAGTTTCTACTAAACTAAGTTGCAAGAACATCAAGGAATGAACATTTGATTTTCATTCACAGCAGCAAAAGCAGCTCCTTAATTACAAAGTTTTTGAAAAAGAGAAAAAGCCAGACAAACCTTGCTCCAACGACCAAGACCTTCTTGTTTAGCTATTTCTTCTAGCCGTAACAACTCAGCCAGGAATGGACTCACTTCTCCTTTCTGCTGTCCCTGCTCTCTAACCTGCATGAACAATCCCACAATTCAACAATCCAATTCAGACATGGGAAAAATAATTCAATCGCAACACATGCACAAAGGCATAAATCACACGGTATTCAACCTTTGCCCATCCTTGAGAAACGACAAGCATCGCAACATTTTTGTCACCAAGAAAAACCGTTCCAAACTCTCGGTTTATTGATGGCACAGTGTAATCAATTCTGAAAGTAATCTCCTGTTACAGTAACATATCATATCAGAAACATTGCATGCTTCATGAATCATAAATAAAACAACACCAAACAACTCATTCAGATCAATAGATCATAGTAACAAACAACTCTATTTCCACACCTTTCCAATGCAAAGCTTCCTCAGAAACTCTCTACTTTCCCATGCAAATGCCTCATCTACACCACCTCTACGAGCCTGTAAAGAATTCCAAAAACACACAACATAAGAAATCTATCACAGATAAACCATCATTAAAGTCAAAACACACATTCAAATAACCAAAATTACCAATCTCGGCGCAATCAAAGACGACAAAGTGATGGATTTCTCCGGAAGCACACCAGACTTAGCATTAGCTGCCACAGAAACAACCACAACACAGTCCCCCGAAGGAACAGCCTTCACCTTCGCCTTATACCACGCCGAGTTCCCAGCCGCCGCTGTTGCCATTCTTCAACAGCTACTTTCGTTCGATCTGCATCCGAATAACATAAACCATCAACCTCCAAACCAATTCAATTCAATTCAATTCACACAAAAAAACAATTCAACTTTCAATATCATCATGCATCATGCATCATGCATCATGCGACAGATTAAATCCACAAATCATGCATAAAATCTTAGATCTATAGATCAAATCAACGCATGTAACAGAATTAACAGAAAAAACGCATATAACAATGAAAACAACACGGATCGGATAGTCAAAAACAAAATGCAATCGATCAAACACGACGGCGATACCTTGAAGGCTCACACTTCGGATCTACCTGATAAAAACAAAGAACTGAACAAAACTTCGAATTCGGAAAACGCTGAATTCTGAATCTATTTTTTTAGATTTTTCTTGAATTATGTAAGATACTATAGATCCGAAGGTGAAGAACGAGCACCGGAAAAAAAACACACGAGTTCGAGTGTTTAACTTTCAGGCGGAGAGCACGGAATGAAGGAAGAGAAAGAAACTAGAGAAGAGAAAGATCGGAAGAAAGAGGTTTATTATATATTAGGTGAATTGTGTGTAGATTTTGGATATTACCCTTGCTATTCTTTTTAATTACGAGATATGCCACTCATAAATCGGAATCTGTGAAAAGTAAAAAAAGAACATCGTCACCCAATCCACCTTAAATTACTAATATTGAATAGAGAGAGAAGATTGGGATAACATATATCTTTCATTCTTTTAACTGTCTATTTTGAAAAGAAGTTATTATTCCATATTTTATTTTCTGCCCTTTTTTTTACAGGGATTTTATTTTGGGTTTTTAAGTTTCATACAAAAGAATCTCATAATTAAATATATATCATAAATAAAATTTTGGTTTGAAAAATATTAATTAATAACTTACAAAATTGATGATAATTAAATTACAACAATAAGTGTGTACTGTTTTATAAAACATTAATATTTTATCTTAATTATTATTTTGTATCTTTTGTTCATACAAATCAATGCTTTTAAAACGTAATATTTGTTATTTAGTTTGATTGGTTAGTTCTAATTTATTATGGATAACGATTTTTAATATTATAAATAAAATATAATTATATATATATATATATATATATATATATATATATATATATATATATATATATATATATATATATATATATATATATATATATATATATATATATATATTATTATTGTGATTGGATTGTGATGATGGATATTTTGTATATGGTGATGCAATGGTAAGATGGTAAACTGTTAGTATTTTAATGTTGAAGTAAGTTATAAAGTTTAAAAGGGATAAAGTGTAAGTATAAAAAAGTGTATTTTATGTTTTATGTATGTTTATTATATATGATGGACAATTTTAACAGGCTTAACACTTGGGCCTTGCCTACATTGGATTTTAGATCGGCCCCGAACAATTGCCCATAAGGCTTGTCAGGTGTTTTTTCAGCTCGTGAGCCTTTCGAAGTCGAGACTGACATCTCATCCTTAAGTCGATCATAAGGAGAAATAGGAAGACCATGAGATCATTGTAAAAGTAATGGGGGAAATTGCATTAAATGCACTTTCAATCATTAAGATGTTTCGTCAACGTTCATGTACACGACCTTATGCTCACAAGTTATGGGGTGGTGCTCTTCTCTAAGATATTTGTGAATGTACTTAAATGTGGTTATATCCCAAATTATGTTCTAGTCATTATTTTTTTTCCTCTTAGTTTTCATTTAATCTAGACGGTTGGTTTTTACTCGTTCCGTTATAAAGAGATGAACATGTTTTCAAATGTTCTTTTTGTCTGGTTTATCATTCAAAATTTGTCATCCCCCTGAACTTGTCTTCTACTTGCAAGCTCCGATAATTTTAACCATTTAATATCTCCCTCACTATGGGTCATGTTTCTTCATTTCCTTATTTTTCTCGAGCTTTTTTGTCTTCCCTAAGTATGTCTCTTCTTTTCACATACCATGATGGCCAACTTAGGGGATGAACTTATAAACACGACATATGAATTTGATAGTGACGAGTATTCATCATACGTTGGAGTCGAGAATCTAGATCGCACACACATTCTTATGGGGTGGATCCACCTATCGAAGCCCATTATGTACCAAGCGGTAATTTTGGGTCGGGTTTGGATTCCTTGGACGATAACGACGATCTTGTAGCAAGGGAAACCACTGCGTGCACCTTCTCTCTTGCTCGTGCTTATTTTAACTTGGGTATTACTCTATTTAGGGAGACTGAGTGCAAGATGTAACACCCCCTTCTAATTCCCCAAATATTATATATAACATACAAGTCAGAGTAAATAGAATGCATAACAAGAGGGCGTCACATGATATTTCTCTAAACATTAAAATCATACATGCACACTGCTCATAATCATAACACATATTTGAATCTCATGCTTTAGAACAATTCATGCATTTTCACAATGGATCATTTAATATTCATAGATACTATCAATGATTACATCCCATACTATAATCATTGGATGAAAAAGTAATGAATCCATAATATAACCAAGTCATCAGAATTCATGCATCGACACCAAGTCCACATCAACATAGTATCTCAATCATACAAATCAAAATAGATGAGAATACATAACAAATCTCATCAAAGCAGAAATCCAGATAAATCCTGTGTTACATGACCAGAGCAATGACTCAAGTACCTAGTGTAAGGAATAAACTAAGTAAACTCCTTCAACTAGTCTCCTTCGAAGCACCGCTATCCTCGAAACTTGCATGTTACCCATGTAGAGGCAACATCATAATAGAAGGGTGAGAATTCACATTATTATTCAAAAGTATATAAATGGAAATAATGAAGAAACTACATCTATTCATGAATTCCACACACTTCAAGTGATATTCCAAGATAAAAACATTACAAGTATAATAGGTTCATACATAGCATAATTATCATCCATTCAAACAATCCAATTAATCCATATGATTAGACATCACAATTTCATTTCACACAATTCCTATTCAATAATGACTCATGTGATAACAATGAAATGTGACTCAATATGCATGTGGTACCAAGTTTTTGAGAACATTTCGTTAACCCTGCTTCCGATTCATTCATAGAATCCAAACCCTTACTTCTGATCTGGACAAAACCAAAAGCCTTCGCTACTTATTTCCAATGGAATCGAGCCAAATGTGAACCCAACGTTTCACCGCTACTTATCCATCATGGATCGAGCCATTTGTGAACTCAACGTTTCACTGCTACTTATCCATACAAGGATCGAGCCAAATGTATGCATGTACAACTCATCAAGACAACATATACAAATTAAGATTATTCACAAAACCTCAATTATCCAAGAATATCATCACCATTCAACTCATGTGAATTATCCATCAATTGCACATCATCATATTCCAACAACAAATCATTACATGTATCATATACATATCATCACATATAACAAATAACATTATGACATATCATTCCACCAATGGCATTCACAACATTCAATTAAGAATAGCACACACTATATTCAAGTAATCATTTATATATTGAAATAGTATTCGAACCAATCCAAAACACATTCAATCACGATCAGATCAATTAATCACATACATGAAAATACTACAATAAATATAATCATATAAGATTTCATGTCAAAATATACTAAAAATAACATCTTTCATTCCAGGTCACGCTAAGCCCGACCTACCGCGCTAAGCATACTTTCCTGAACAAACAAACCCAAAAGTCAAAACATGTCGCGCTAAGCAGGCTTCTTCTCGCGCTAAGCGCGGTCTGTGATTCTGCACTTTTTCTATTATGAACCAACTTCTTTCTCCCACGAAATTACCACATAAAACTCATTCCAATCAACCAAATAATATCATTAAAGGGTATCCTAACATGTTTCTAGTCATGGGTCATGATTCTAAGTTGAAAAATATATTTTCCTTTCAAACTCTAACATTCAAAGATTCTAGAAATTGAAATTGAACAACCTAGCATGTTACTAATCATTACCCACAATATACAATCAAACAATAACATGGATTCTCCACCCTTACCTCTTGAATATTCCTCTTCTAAGGTTTCCTCTTCACTTTTCCTCTTTCTCCTCTTCTATTCTCTTCTTTCCTCTTTCTCTTCTTTCACCAAGTGACAATTCTAATTAGGATTTCCTTCTAACTCTTTACTAACTAGGATTATACTATTGGACTTAATAATTAACACCTCTCCATTACTTCTATTTTTATAAATAGGCCCAATACTAAATAACCACTATTCTACTCATAAAACACAATTATTTAAATAACACACATATTCAAATAATTCACATTTAAATTAAAACACCCAATTAAATTAATCATCACATAATATAATATATCATAATAATTAATAATTAGCTACTAAAAATTGGGATGTTACAACTCTCCTCCACTTAAAAGATTTTTGCCCTCGAAAATTACCTCAAGCGAACAACTCAGGATACGAATCCTTCATCTGACTCTCAAGCTCTCAAGCTCCCAAGTCACATTACCACTAGTAGGACCTCGCCATGCTACCTTCACTAAAGAGATTTCCTTCCCTCGAAGTTGCTTAACTTCTCTATCCTCAATACGCATCAGTAAAGTCTCAACCGTCAAATTATCTCTAACTTGCACATCATTTAGCGGCACAACATGAGATATATCTGACATATATTTCCTTAATTGAGATACATGGAATACGTCATGAAGATTAGCAAGTGACAGCGGGAAATGAATTTGATAGGCTACTTCACCAACTTTCTCATCAATTTGATAAGGACCAATAAAATGCAGAGTCAACTTCCTTGACTTCAATGCTCTACCAACACCAGTCACAGGAGTAACTCTCAAAAACACATGATCACCTTTCTCAAAGCTAAGATTTTTCCTCCTCTTATCATGATAACTCTTCTGAAGACTTTGGACAATCTTCATCTTCTCCCGAACCATCTTAATCTTATTCGTAGTCTGTTGAACTATCTCAAGTCCAACTACAGAACTCTCACCGGATTAATACCAACATAAATGCGTCCTACACCTTCGTCCATATAAAGCTTCAAACAGAGTCATTCCAATACTCGAATGATAACTATTGTTATAGGTAAACTCAATAAAAGGCAAATAATTATCCCAAGAACCTCCATGCTCTGAAACACAAGCTCTTAAAAGATCTTCCAATGATTGAATCGTCCTTTCAATCTGACCATCAGTTTGTGGATGATACACCGAACTCAAGCCCAACTTTGTACCCAAAGCACTTTGCAAACATTCCCAAAAATGCGAAGTAAACCTCATATCTCTATCCGAAACAATACTCGACAGAATACCATGCAAACTCACAACTTTCTCAATATACAACTTAGCAAACTTCTCCATAGGATAATCCATCAAAATTGGAATAAAGTGAGCAGATTTCGTCAATCTATCCATAATAACCCAAACAAAATTATGACTACTCAGAGTCCTCAGAAATCCAAAAACAAAATCCATAGAAATGTTATCCCACTTCCACTAAGGAATGGATAACGGCGGCAATAAACCAGATGGTTTCTGATGTTCAATCTTCGACTTCTAAAAGATCAAACAATAATACACAAACTCAGCAATATCCTTCTTCATACCTGACCACCAAAATAATTTCCTCAAATCTTGGTACATCTTATTAGCACCAGGATGAATACTCATACCACTACAATGTCATTCATCAATAATTCTCTTTCTCAGATCTCCAACATCAGGAACATAAACTCTATCACGACACCTCATGATACCATTCTCATCAATCCTAAAATCACCACCTCGACCTTGATTGATCAACATCAACTTATCTACCAAAACCAAATCAGATTTCTGACCTTCTCGAATCTCATCCAAAATACCACTAGTAAGCTTCAACATACCAATCTTAACACACGAAGACGTCGCTTCACAAACCAAACTCAAATCTCGGAATTGTTCAAGAAAATCCAATTATCGTACCATCAACATCGACATATGAAAAGATTTCCTACTTAGTGCATCAGCTACAACATTTGCTTTACCCGGATGATAATTCAAACCAAAATCATAATCCTTCAAGAATTCCAACCATCTTCTTTGCCTCATATTCAATTCTTTCTGATCAAACAGATACTTCAAACCTTTGTGATTGTTATACACCTCAAATCTCGAACCAAACAAATAATGCCTCCAAAATTTCAAAACAAACACCACTGCGGCTAACTCTAAATCATGCATCGGATAATTCCTCTCGTGAACTTTAAGTTGCCTCAAAGCATAAGCTACCACTTGTCTATTCTGCATAAACACGCCTCCTAAACCCATCAATGAAGCATAACAATACACCGCAAATGGTTCTGCCGGATTAGGCAAAATCAAAATAGGAGAGGTCGTTAACCTTCTCTTAAGCTCTTGAAAATTATCTTCACACTGCAAAGTCCAAATAAAAGCTCGACCTTTCCTCGTCAACTGCGTCAACGGTAAAGTCAACTTAGAAAATCCTTCAATGAACTTACGATAATAACTAGCCAAACCAAGAAAACTTCTAATCTCGGAAACAGATTTCAGAGCTTCCCAACGAGATACAGCCTCAACCTTAGAAGGATCCACAAAAATACCACCACTCGAAATCACATGCCCAAGGAAACTCACTTCCTTCAACTAAAACTCACACGTAGAAAGCATAAAATACAACTTCTTCTCTTTCAACACAGATAACACAATCCTCAAATGTTCAGCATGATCTCCTTCACTCTTGGAATAAATCAGAATATCATCAAAGAACACAACTACAAATTGATCCAAATACTCATGAAAAATCATATTCATATATTCCATAAACACACCAAGAGCATTAGTCACACCAAACGACATTACAGAGTACTCATAGTGACCATACCTTGTCCTAAAAGCAGTCTTCTGAATATCCTCAGCTTTCACACAAATTTGATGATAACCAGACCTCAGTCAATCTTAATGAAAACACAAGCACCAACCAACTGATCCTTCAAATCATTAATCCTCGGAAGTGGATACTTATTCTTAATAGTCACCTTGTTCAGTTGTCTATAATCAACACACAACCTCATAGAACCTTCCTTCTTCTTAACTAACAAAACAGGTGCACCCCACAGAGATACACTCGGACGAATAAACCTCTTTTCAAGCAAATTCTCAAGTTGACTCTTCAACTCCTTCAACTCAGAAGCAGACATCCGATACGGAGCTATTGAAACAGGACTAGTTCCAAGAACTAAATTAATCGAAAACTCAACTCACGCTCTGGCGGCAAATCAATTACATCTTCAAGAAATACCTTAGGAAAATCACAAACAGCAGGTAATTCACCCATAGCTTGTTTCTCACCGAGATCAAATGATGTCAACAAAGCAAACAACACAACACCATGTTTTAAAGATTCATCCACTTGCTTAGCAGACAAAAACAAATCATTCTCGACACTAGAATCAAGAAAGATAACCGATTTGTCAAAACAGTTAATAAAAACATGTATTTTAACCAGTTCATACCAAGAATCACATCCAATTGATCTAACGGAAGACAAAATAAATCCATCCGGAAATCTCTACCAAAAATACTCAACGAACAATTTAGACATGCAACAGAAGTACAAACAAAACCCATAGCAGGAGTATTAATGATCATATTTCCATGCATATCAGACAATTCAAGATTCAATCTCTTAACACAATCCGAAGAAATAAAAGAATGTGTTTCACCAGTATAAATGATAACAATCAAAGGTGTACCAATAATAAAGCACATACCTCAGATAAGCCTATCATCAACCGGAGTCTCAGCACCAGACAATGCAAACACTTTCCCCTTAGCTTGCTCCTTCCTTGACTTCTCACACTTAATACAAATATGACCTCGTTCACCATAATTGTAACAAGTCACATCCACACTAAATCTACAATCAGCAACTCTATGAATGGTCTTGTCACACCTATGTTATTTCATAACATCCTTTCCAGCATCCTTCCCACAATCATACGCATGATGCCCTTCCATACCACACTTGTAACACTTAAGCGGAGCAGATGATCCTCCCCCACTTGACTTCTTGTCATAACTAGCTTTCTTCTTATCCTCATAAGGTTTTTCACGGAATTGACCTTTTCCCTTCCTATCATTCACATTCTTGTAGTAAGAAGAAATCTCCCTACTATCCTCATCATAAATCCTACTCTTGTTCACCAACTCAGAAAAACGAGTAATTTGTTGGTATCCAATAGCCTTCTTGATATCAGGTCTCAAACCATTCATAAACTTCAGACACTTAGATCTCTCAGCATTCATAGTATTGTAATGAGAACAATACTTAATCAGCTCTTGAAATCTCGCAGCATAGTCAACCACGGTTCCATTACCTTGCTTCAACTCAAGAAATTCCACCTCTTTCCTTCCACCCACATCTTTTGGAAAATAGTTCTCCAAAAATGCATCACGAAAAAAGAGCCCAAGAAACTTCAACACCTTCCTCATCAAATCTCTGAACAGTGTTGCTCCACCAATCTTCAGCTTCCTTTTCCAGCTTATGAGTACCAAAATGCACCTTCTGCGCATCCGTACAATTCATAACTCTGAATATCTTCTCAATCACCTTCATCCATGCTTGAGCCTTGTCGGGTTCATGCTCACCCTCAAAGATAGGAGGATTGTTCCTCTAAAACTTCCCTAAAGCACAAAACTCATCTTCCTCACCTCGGTGTCCAATATTCACCTGTGGAATCTGCCCAAGAGATCTAGCCAACAATCTAAAAGCATTAGCAATAGCCTCATTATTCCTTACTGCAATCTTCCTAAGACATCCAACAACAGACAATAGCATTGATTGTGTCAGATACGCAAATCAAATACAACAAGAGTTAAATCAATTAATAACTTGGCCAAATAAATCTGACCAACCAGGCTCTGATACCATAATGTAACACGCTCTTCTAATTTCCCAAATATTATATATAACATACAAATTAGAGTAAATATAATGCATAACATACATGGTCATAATCATAACACATATTTGAATCTCATGCTTTAGAACAATTCATGCATTTTCACAATGGATCATTTAATATTCATAGATACTATCAATGATTACATCCCATACTATAATCATTGGATGAAAAAGTAATGAATCCATAATATAACCAAGTCATCAGAATTCATGCATCGGCACCAAGGCCGCATCAACATAGTATCTCAATCATACAAATCAAAATAGATGAGAATACATAACAAATCTCATCAAAGCAGAAATCCAGATAAATCTTGTGTTACATGACCAGAGCAATGACTCAACTACCTAGTGTAAGGAATAAACTAAGTAAACTCCTTCAACTAGTCTCGTGCGAAGCACCGCTATCCTCGGAACCTGCACGTTACCCACGTAGAGGCAACATCATAACAGAAGGGTGAAAATTCACATCATTATTCAAAAGTATATAAATGAAAATAATGAAGAAACTGCATCTATTCATGAATTCCACACACTTCAAGTGATATTCAAGATAAAAACATTACAAGTATAACATGTTCATACATAGCATAATTATCATCCATTCAAACAATCCAATTAATCCATATGATTAGACATCACAATTTCATTTCACACAATTCCTATTCAATAATGACTCATGTGATAACAATGAAATGTGACTCAATATGCATGTGGTACCAAGTTTTTGAGAACATTTCGTTAACCCTGCTTCCGATTCATTCATAGAATCCAAACCCTTACTTCTGATCTGGACAAAACCAAAAGCCTTCGCTACTTATTTCCAATGGAATCGAGCCAAATGTGAACCCAACGTTTCACCGCTACTTATCCATCATGGATCGAGCCATTTGTGAACTCAACGTTTCACTGCTACTTATCCACACAAGGATCGAGCCAAATGTATGCATGTACAACTCATCAAGACAACATATGCAAATTAAGATTATTCACAAAACCTCAATTATCGCAGAATATCATCACCATTCAACTCATGTGAATTATCCATCAATTGCACATCATCATATTCCAACAACAAGATCATTACATGTATCATATACATATCATCACATATAACCAATAACATTATGACATATCATTCCACCAATGTAATTCACAATATTCAATTAAGAATAGCACACACTATATTCAAGTAATCATTCATACATTGAAATAGTATTCGAACCAAATTAAAACACATTCAATCATGATCAGATCAATTAATCACATACATGAAAATACTACAATAAATATAATCATATAAGATTTCATGTCAAAATATCCTAAAAATTACATTTTTCATTCTAGGTCACGCTAAGATCGGCCTATCGCGCTAAGCGCACTTTCCTGAACAAACAAACCCAAAAGTCAGAACATTTCGCACTAAGTGGGCTTCTTCTCGCGCTAAGCGCGGTCTGCGATTCTGCACTTTTTCTGCTACGAACCAACTTCTTTCTCCCACCGAATCACCACATAAAACTCATTTCAATCAACAAAATAACATCATTAAAGGATATCCTAACATGTTTCTAGTCATGGTTCATCATTCTAAGTTGAAAAACATAATTTCCCTTCAAACCCTAACATTCAAAGATTCTAGAAATTGAAATTGAACAACATAGCATGTTATTGATCATTACCCACAATATGCAATCAAATAATAACATGGATTATACACCCTTACCTCTTGAAGATTCCTCTTCTAGGGTTTCCTCTTCACTTTTCCTCTTTCTCCTCTTCTATTCTCATCTTTCCTCTGTCTCTTCTTTCACCAAATGACAATTCTAATTATGATTTCCTTCTAACTCTTTACTAACTAGTATTGTCTTATTGGGCTTAATACTTAACACCTCTCCATTACTTCTATTCTTATAAACAGGCCCAATACTAAATAACCATTATTCTACTCATAAAACACAATTATTTGAATAACACACATATTCAAATAATTCACATTTAAATTAAAACACCCAATTAAATTAATTATCACATTATATAATATATAATAATAATTAATAATTAACTATTAAAAATCAGGATGTTACACATGACTAGTTGCTTGATTCAGTCTCTCAAGAGAGATTCTACTTGCAGTTACACTAAGGTTTGTGCTTCTTTTCATAATAATTTCCCTAGTGAACCTGACCAAAATGACCCTTTTATGACACAAAGATCATGATCCGACTTGAAAAGTTTTCTGCAATCAACAAAAGAAGATTAGTATCACTAAGTAGATCCCAAATGTCAATAATTAATTTCCACCTATTGTAGAGTGTATGTTGTTAAACGTTCTAACATTGAGGTAGGGTTATCTTCTAATATATTGCTCTCATTTATCCCTACCAACAAAAGGATTTGCAGATTGTTTGAAGGGTTTTGTATCCCCTTTTATGGTTGTATCTTTCAAAAACTGGGAGTAAGATTGCCTCTGAATATTTCAAGAAATAGGTTATTTATCATCTACACATTTCCCCCTATCAACTATACCCGGAGACCCAGGAGTTTTTAAAGTATTATAACATTGGCATAAGTATAAGGGGTAGGGGGTCCCGCTTTAAAATTATTTTATTTCATCTCTTTTTTTGTTTCTCATACTTCAATTAAAATGGGATGTGGCCAATAGTTGGTTTCTCTTTGTCAAAGTAACAACAATAAAGTCTTCCTCGTTTACACAAGGAGTTGGAAGTAGTTTAAAAACAACTATCTCCTAGTAAATCTAATTTCTCCAATAATTCATTCATAATTCCGCAACGTCCCAGATCCTGCCACGGAGCCAAGAACTTGCACAGACAGAGCCCGAAGGTGCTGGTCGCTGGATCATTTTTAAAGAGTTTATCACTTACTACTTTGTTCCTCATATTTCCCTTACTATCGACGAGAAATCCATGAAAGTTAACTTACTCTTGTTCTTTGACCTCTTAATCAGTACTCGGTATATTATGGATGTGGCCTCTATTGAGGATAGAATGGGACTTTTTGGTACTAGACCAAATTCTTGAGTATTTGACTGGTGTCGACCTACGTTATTCTTATCTAATTGTCAATCCCTTTTTGTTTATTTTTTAGGTTATATAAAAGGTGGAGAAGTTAAAGAAGTTAAAAAACCTTCATATTTCCCTTCCATTCCTTTGAGGAATCTATCTGGTATCAATGAACACTTTTCCCAAAAAAGAGGTTAAGGCTCATCAATTGGCAAAAGAGGCATAATAAAAACCAAATAAACCTTTCTCTGTGCGGCAAAGCAAAAATCTATCTGGGACTAATAGGAACCGTTAAAAGGATCCTTCACAAGAAGAAAACCCGTCAAAGGAGACTGGAGTCAAACAAGTTAGCTCATGCCACTATTTCTCTAGATGAGTGTGATGGTGACCTCCTACCCAACTTCGTACTATCTTCGGATGTCGGATGACTCACACTTCTCCAGAAATAAGAGCTTGTGTATTTGGCGATGATTATGCTTTCATCCATAATTTTTTCAATACAAGAAGTTTGGGGTTATTTGCAAAGTCGTCGTTCAAGATGTTAAGGGTAGCCTCTGTTGCAGCTATAGTCGCGGTTAGCCATAGAGACTTGTGGCGCCGGTTAATCTTCCTCAAGAAATAGAATCTTTGCAGGAGCGACAAGGCCTTGACACCTTGATAACCCGAAAATGTATTGATTATTTGGAACAATTTCCATGAATTTTATCAGCAGTTTAATTAATTAAGTTACTCTTTATTCGTATTATGTCGGTATTTTCTATGTTTTCAAGTTTTTACCAATTATAAGGCACGTGCGAAGAAAGTCGAGAAAAGTCAGATAAATTGTACTCAAAATCCACAAAAGAATATCATTTATGCAATTGTGGGATGTATGGCAAGAATAAGGTGTATTACAAGTAAAATGCTTTACAAATTGAAAAGGATTCAAGGAAGCAGGCCCAACCCACTTCCAACGCGCGAAGAAAACAAGTTCATTCCAAAGGTGTAATGACCGTTGCACCATGCCAAGCAAGCCCTAACGGACACTATGACTTAGGAAGCGAAGGAAGCATGTGACGACCATCACGCTTGCCCTAGCGGTCTGTAGCGATCGCTACGGAGTAGAAGACGGAGGCGAGAAAGTCTCAACAACCCAACCACTTAGCGTATCACCACTTCTATAAGTAGGATTCAATACTCCGGTCTTCAATACACTTTTTTCTACTGTACTTTACAGTCACTCTGCCAAAATTACTTTCAATCTTATTTTACCGTTTCGGTTAATTTATTTTAGTATCTGCTTTCTTTTCTCGTAGCAATTTTCACATCGGGGATTGTTGCGAACCTTTGCCAATTCTAACCTTACGTTAGAATTGCGCCTTTTTAATTTCCTTCATCGCATTTGATTTTCGGAGCAACGAAGGGCAAATCTCACCGACTTGTGGGAGACACCCAGACTTGCCAAATATTCCACTTTTTATTTTCAGATTTAGATTAATTAATTTATTTATTGGCTCATTTTAATCGTTTATTTATTTTATGCCTAAATTATTTGAAATGCATGTTTCATCTGAATTGTCTATTATTTATTACTGTTGCGCTATAACTGAATCATTTAATATGCTAGGCTAAGTTAGTTATCGGTATGTAAGGTCATATAGCCGACGGGGTTTAGCCATGCCTTCGATTTATTCCGTTTTAAAAAGATTAACTTTCTAGTTTCAATTACTAGTTTTTAATGCAACTGTTTTGTTACGAGAGTAAAATACAGCTTAGAAGTTAGGATCAATAAAACGAGAGTTTGAGATAATAATTGGACATTAGTAGTTGTGTATCAACTTAAAATACAACAACAACGCTTTTAAGTTGATTAGGTTTTATTTATTTTCAAAAACTATTTTTAAACTCTAATTGAAACAGCGAGAGCACTCACTTAGGTTTGATTATAAGATCTGAATCAATAAACACGAGAGTGAGAGAAGAGGGTTTTCAAATAAATATTTCCTACTGAAACATGTTTTGATAATACTAGTTTAAGTCAATGAGTTTCTAAATCCCCGAAGTCCGGCCATTACATGTCGATACTCTCCCTCTAAATCTAAACTAGATTACAATCAGTTAGGTTCCCTAAAACCCCAACTATTTACATTATTAGACTTAGATTTACGTAGTACCCTTAGATAACGATAGATCCACATTTAGTCCCTTGGGATTCGATAATATTTAAAGCTACACGCGATAGGACTGTATACTTGCGCTCTAGATTCTTTAAGACATACAAAGTCGCGATCAAGTTTTTGGCGACGTTGTCGGGGACTAACAAGTCGATATCATAACTCTTTTACTTACGCTGTAGAGACTAAGGCACCATTCCCAATTGTATGTCAAGTACTCGCTCCAGAGGCAAATACTTAGTGCTACCAATTCCCGAACCTGAGCGCTCTATTATTAGAAGATGCCATGTACAAATACCTCGTATAGATCAATCTCTTTCTCAATCTCCTATTTCTGCCGAACTATTTGAAGGACCAGACATGGGTGATCAGCCACGTCCGCTCAAATCTTATGCTATTCCTTCGCAAGAAGAATCGCACAATAGCATTATTGCTCCAACCATAGAGGCTAACAACTTCGAACTCAAGCCTTCTATGTTGTCTGCTATACAACAGAACCAGTTTTCAGGTGTTTCAATGGACGAGCCTAATCTACATCTATCCATATTTCTGCAATACGGAGATACAGTCAAAGACAAGGGGGTCAGTCAAGAGGCAATAAGACTCTGTCTTTTTTCTTTTTCATTAAGAGATAGAGCCCGAGCTTGGCTCTAGTCTCTACCTGCTAACTCAGTTACCTCTTGGAACGAGTTGAAGAAAGTCTTTCTTGCGCGATATTTCCCACCAAGTAAGACAACTACGCTAAGATCCCAAATAAGTGGTTTTCGACAAAAAGACAACGAGTCTCGTTTTGATGTTTGGGAAAGATATAAAGACATGTCAAGGCTCTGTCCACATCATGGTCTAGAAGAATGGTTAGTTATCCATACCTTATACAATGGTCTCCTGTATAACACGAGATTAACAATAGACGCTCTCGCCCAGAAAATAGAAAGCCTGACCGCAATACCTCCAGCCGTCGTGGCTTCCATAACTCCAAACTGCGAGATGTGTAGAGTACCTAGACACGTCGCTGCTGAATGTCAACTCTTAGTAGGAACTCCCACCAACCAAGTGCATTATGCTCAAGCAAACCAGGGACACCAAGTGCATTAGGTCGTCATCATGATATTCAGGACACCAATTATCATCTTCGAAAACCAGGGGCATCAGAATCTTCATGGTTTCGGAATGAGGTTTCTTCATGGTGTCCCTGGTTTCCTTGAGCATAATGCACTTGGTCGGTGAGAGTTCCTACTAAGAGTTGACATTCAGCATCGATGTGTCCAGGTACTCTGCATATCTCGCAGTTTGGAGTTATGGCAGCCACGGTGGCTGGAGGTATTATGGCCAGGCTTTTTATTTTCTTGGCGCAAGCATCTACTTTGGCATGGACGCTATCGAGACTGATGTTCTCGTACATTCCGCCTTTCGTCGGTGCTTTATCTCCAAGAGCTTTATCTACTTGACCTCTTTCACTTTCCCACTGATAGTGGTTCTGGGACATACTCTCTATAAGTGCATAGGCTGCGACATAGGATTTATCCATAAGTGCGCCACCTACGGCGATGTCTATTGTTAATCTCTTGTTATACAGGAGACCATTGTATAAGATATGGATAATTAACCATTCTTCTAGACCATGATGTGGACAGAGCCTCGACATGTCTTTATATCTTTCCCAAGCGTCGAAAAGAGACTCGTTGTCTTTTTGTCGAAAACCACTTATTTGGGATCTTAGCATAGTTGTCTTACTTGGTGGGAAATATCACACAAGAAATAATTTCTTTAACTCGTTCCAAGAGGTAACTAAGTTAGTGGGTAGAGACTGGAGCGAAGCTCGGGCTCTATCTCTTAATGAAAAAGGGAAAAGACGGAGTCTTATCGCCTCTTGACTGACCCCATTGGCTTTGACTGTATATGTGTATTGCAGAAACATGGATAGATGTAGATTAGGCTCGTCCATTGAACCACCTGAAAACTAGTTCTGTTGTAGAACAAACAACATAGAAGGTTTAAGTTCGAAGTTGTTAGCCTCTATGGATGGAGCAGTAATGCTATTGTGCAGTTCTTCTTGCGAAGGAATAACATAAGATTTGAGCAGACGTGGCTGATCACCCATGTCTGGTCCTTCAACTAGTTCGGCAGAAATATGAGATTGAGAAGAGATTGATCTGTACGAGGTACTCGTACATGGCGTCTTCTAATAATAGAGTGCTCAGGTTCGGGAATTTGTAACACTAATTCTTCGCCTCTGGAGCGAGTACTTGGCATACAATTAGGAATGGTGCCTTAGTCTCTACAACGTAAGTAAAAGAGTTACGATATCGACTTGTTAGTCCCCGAAAACAGCGCCAAAAACTTGATTGCGACTTTGTATGTCTTAAAGAATCTAGACCACAAGTATATAGTCCTATCGCGTGTAGCTATAAAGATTATCGAATCCCAAGGGATTAAATGTCGACCTATCGTTATCTAAGGTTACTACGTAAATCTAAGGCTAATAATGTAAATAGTTGGGGTTTTAGGGAACCTAACTGATTGTAATCTAGTTTAGATTCAGAGGGAGAGTATCGGTATGTAATGGTCATACTTCGGGGATTTAGAAACTCATTGACTTAAACTCGTATCATCAAAACATGTTTCTGTAGGAAATATTTATTTGAAAACCCTCTTCTCACACTCTCGTGTTTATTGATTCAGATCCTATAATCAAAAAGTGAGTGCTCTCGCTGTTTCAATTAGAGTTTAAAAATAGTTTTTGAAAATAAATTAAACCTAATCAACTTAAAAGCGCTGTCGCTGTATTTTAAGTTGATGCACGACTACTAATGTCTAGTTATTATCTCAAACTCTTGCTTTATTGATCCTAACTTCTAATCTGTATTTTACTCTCGTAACAAAATAGTTGCATTAAAAACTAGTAATTGAAACCAGAAAGTTAATCTTTTTAAAACGGAATAAATCGAATGGCGTTGCTAAACCCCGTTGGCTATATAACCTTACATATAACTAACGTATCCTAGCATGTTAAACGATTCAATTATAGCGCAACAGTAATAAATAATAGACAATTCAGATGGCACATGCATTTCAAATAATTTAGGCATAAAATAAATAAACGATTAAAATGAGCCAATAAATTAATTAATTAAAATAAACTTGAAAATAAAAAGCGGAATATTTGGCAAGCCCGGGTCTCTCCCACAAGTCGGTGAGATCTTCCCTTCATTGCTCTGAAAATCAAATGCGATGAAGGAAATTGAAAAGGCGCAATTCTAATGTAAGGTTAGAATTGGCAAAGGTTCGCAACACACCTCATAGGTGCTCCAACTTTAGGAAAGGTTATTTGCACTTCAGTGGGATTCAGATAAACTTTCTTCCTTCAAAGAGAAATTAGATGTGACGGAACACATGTGGATTTTAATGACAATGAGGTTGATCTTTCGGCCATTCTTGAGGAGGAAAAGAAAGCTTCTTGCAAAGCTAAATCTTATTTGGAAACTCTGTCTTATATCACTATATCTACTGAAAAATGCGCTAAAATAAGAGGAAGAGGATTACTCAAGTGAGGTGAAAGTATTATAAGACGAATTGGCTAGGTTAGAGAAATATTTCCTAGCATCTTAGGCGTAGGGTGTCAGATATTCCACTTTAAAAAATTTCGTGAAGCAGCTGGAACTACATTGTCCAGACATTCAAATCCCCTGCGATGAAGTAAACTTTCAAAGCAAAAGTGGTATGGACTTTTGAAATCATTTCTTTGTAATTTAATATTATCTATGGTCATGTAAATTAAGAAATATTTAACGCATTTCTTTCTCACTTATTTAGATATTGATTATCGTCTACTTAGTTATAGCTCGTCTCGTGTATGGGGCTTTGGCGTATCTTTAATATTCTCATCATTATTCGTCCCTTTTGATGGGAACTAGTGTAATTTAGTGAAGTAGACTTTACCTTTTAGGATTACCCATCCCCTTCTAGGGGAGCTGGAGTAACTTTTCCGCGTCATAAAGGATCATCCTCAGCCAAGGGTAGGGTCCCCGTCCTTGCCTCTAGGTTTGAGCTTGGTTCGAGGGTGAAGTCTCATGACTTCCATCTCCCACGCTATTAGAGTGGATAAATCCTAAGATGGGGTTCTCCAATTGTGGTGTAATGTGTGTTTTATCTTGTTCCTTATTTTCCTAAAAAGGGAGGAAGGTTTAGGGATAAACGTATCATACATAGATATATCAAAGGATTACATCAAATTTAAATAATAGTTTAATCTTTCACCCTTTCCAATATTCGATGGGGATTTAGGTGAAATTGCGTTAGAGTTTGGAAATACTTCGAGTTCTTTGTATTTATTCCCCGATTATTATTTTTAGGATATAGACCCCCTTTCCGATGTCGGCCTGGATATTACATGGTCCTTTCCAGTTTTTTGCAAGCTTGTCGACCTAGGTGTTTTTACCTTCGATGTTGGCTCGTCTTCGTACGAGGTATCCACCTCAGAACTCCCTAGGTCAAGCGAGCTGTTTGTAACACCCCTCTTCTAACCCCAAATAAATATGGCATAAAATCATAGTAAAATAAAATGTATCACACAAGGGGCGTCACATTTGGAATTACACAACATCCACAAATACTAAAATTTCATACTGGTCATGATCATAACACGTATTCGAATTCAGGTTTCCAAATAAAATACGAAACATGCATTTCACAGCGGAATAATTAATTCATCAACAAAATAATAATGATTGATATCCCATACTACCAATCATATTCCAAGTACTAGGCACCAAGGTCATACATCTCATCATCTCATACATATCCAGATAAAAGAGAATAATAACAAATATTTCTCAAAATAAGTCATAACATGAATCCAAATAAAATCCCCCGTGTTACATAGACCAAAGAAATGACTCACTACCTAGTATAAGGATGCACTAGATAATATCCTCAACTAGTCTCGTGCGAAGCACCGCTATACTCGGAACCTGCACGTTACCCACATAGAGGCAACATCACAATAGAAGGGTGAGAATTCACATCATTATCGGAATGTATATAAATTGGATGTAATATAGAAACAACATATATAACAAAATCCTCCAAACTTCAAGTGATATTCCATAAAATAAGATTTCATAATCCAAATAGCAATAAATATATTTACACAAATATTCCAAGTATAACATATTCACATTTATCACTTACGACATAAAAGTCACCAACACAATCAATCAAATAATCCACATATTCAATTTCCAAATTTTCAAACATAAAATATACACTCTTTAATGACACATGAGACATTAATGCAATGTGACTCATGCATGTGATACCATCGTGAACATCAAGCTCACCCTGCTTCCGAGTCAATAACTTAGAACCAGAGTCACGCTTCCGATCCGGACAAGACCAAATCCACCAATATAAACATATAGTTCACTGCTTCTTTTTCCATATAGAATCAAGCACATCGTGAACCCAAAGTTTCACCGCTACTATTTCTATTCAAGGATCAAGCCCATTATGAACCCAAAGTTTCACCGCTACTATTTTCATTCAAGGATCAAGCCACCAATACTGGAGTTCCAACTCCCCATAAATGCAGTGTGCAATTAATCAACAACATATGCAATTAAGATTATCCACCAACCTTAATTATCAAGCATATCTCGATAATCCAACATCTTAAATTATACACCAATTGCACAAATACACATACATCATTACATCAATGCAAACCATTTAGCATGTACCATCACATACTCACCAACAACATTTTACACATAAACCAACACACACAACACACATAAGTAAAATCAAGTATTCTGTGTTCATAGCATTTATCAACGCAACACACCATAATAACATATAGCGAACAATGCCAAAACATATTGTTTCCATTCATCATCAACTCATAACACATACCAATTAATACACAAACTATCATTCTAATTCAATACCAATTCACAATGTACATAACACATATACACGTCATTTTTCCCAATCACATAATGATTAAATCATCTAATGCCAATAAACCTAGCTCTATCTTATAGGTTATTTCATTAGCTTTATAATGGTTCGAACGACGCCTCAAACGGACACCCGAAACTCAAGTTATGAATTTTTGGAAAAATTTTACGGTACATACCGCACTGAGCTCCAAAAATCGCGTTGAGCCCGGTATGCATTTCTGACAGAAACTTTTCTGCGAAAACAGCAACTTTCCACGTGAACCTTTGATCTAAAAACATATTTAAACATGCAATTTACTCCAATTTAAGGTGTTATAACCTATTTCCAACATATAACATCAAATACAAACATCTAAACATAATTTCCAACATCAATTTGGGATTCTAATTTCAACCTAAGTGAATCAAAAACCTAGAAATTAAAATACCCAATCCTAATTCATGTTACTAATCATTAAAGGGTATCCTAACATGTTTCTAATCATGGGTCATCATTCCTAAGTAGAAAAATACAATTTCTCTTCAAACCATAACATTCAAAGGTTCTTAGAAATTGAAATCAAACAACCTAGCATGTTACTAATTACCACCCAAGAACATACAATCAAATAAAAATGAAGATTATCTCATTTACCTCTTGAAGATTCTCTTCTTAGGGTTCCTCTTCTCCTTTCCTCTTCTCCTCTTCTCTTCTCTTCCTTTCCACCAAATGACACACTAACTATGTTTTCTCTCAACCCATTTACTAACTAGTAAACTCAAATTGGGCTTAACAATTAGCACCTCGTTTACTTCTATTCTTATAATTAGGCCCAACACCAAAAATCTCATTTCTACTCATAAAACCCAATTACTCAAATAACACACACATATTGCAAATAATTCAAATATTCATTCAAATCACTCAATTTAATTACTTATCACATAATATAATAATTAATAATAATTAATAAGTAACTATTAAAACATCGGGATGTTACACTATTTGTATCAATTTTTTGTAGCTTATTTGAAGGTGTAGCTATAGAAGG
This sequence comes from Vicia sativa, assembly GCA_021764765.1. Lineage (NCBI taxonomy): Eukaryota > Viridiplantae > Streptophyta > Magnoliopsida > Fabales > Fabaceae > Vicia > Vicia sativa. The sequence goes on along the minus strand of CM038794.1, from coordinate 221,782,646 downwards.
CGATATATGCCCTCTTTTCCTTTAAGAAGTCAATTTATTCCATCAATGAACAATTATTTTCGTCTTCTGGTAAGGTGTTTCCCACTCTCCAACTTATTTCTTCGACCTCCACTGGAATGACAACTTAAGTATCATAAGTTAGACGAAAATGAGTTTTTCTCGTCATTGAATAGAGGGTTTGTTATGTGCAGCCACAAGATGTGTGGCAATACATCTTCCCAATTTCCTTTAGAAGCTTCAAGCATTGGCTTCAGTACCCTTAACAACACTCGACTAGCTACCCATTTTCCCATTCATTTATGGATGTTATACTTATGCAAAGTGTTGTTTTTATTTCAATTCTTCTAACAATTTCTTTAACATCCTCTTCGTGAACTATTTTTCATTATTTGTCACGATGGCTTAAAAAAACTTTAGCATGCATGTTGATGTGATATTTGCCAGAGCCTTCGCTTCGACCCACCTTGTAAAATAATCAACCACCACTATCAAATATTTAAGTTGATATATGTTAGTTCTGTGTTGGCAGCAATTTTAGTAAAACATTCAGCTCAGGAAATATCATGAAGAATGCCATAACATGTGAAACAAAAAGTATCAACAATTTTTAAGAAGATGTCAAAGTAGATGTCCTGGCATGTGTTACTGAACTGAATTGGTTTTTCTGTTTAGAAATTCTAGGCGTTAATTTATTTAAGATGTTTGCTCAAAGTTAGCAAGATTATGTAAAGTTCTGTTACAATATTCATAGAGAGCTTTTATCCTACTTTCATGGAGAAAGTAGTGGGAGGTTATTGAAGACTTATGTGAAGCGAATTATGGGCCAAGCCCTAGTTGTTGCACATATAAAAAGAAAGTTAACCCTACTTGCAGAGTTAGCCACACTGAAGGAAGTTGAACGTACTGTGTTTAGAGTTTAAGTTTTAGTATGTGTTAATTATTCCTTGTGAGCCACTCCTGTATTCTTTAATACTTGAGTTGGACGTTTAGTTGAGTTGTAAATTGTTAATCATCCATAAGCTTTGAAGCAAGGATGATTATGTGTCTTTGAAGTGTGTATTCAAGTCTTTGTTATTGTTTTATCACGATGTGTGATTGAGGGGGAGTGAGAGGGGTTTCTCATATCTAATAGGTTCTTAGGTAGAAGTGTCATTGGGTAGCATACAAATATTAGTTCTGTGACATCATCTTCACCATCTCATATTTGATACCAGAATTTCAACATGGACCTAGAGGAAATGGACCGAGGATGTTTATACCCCATTAATAACTAGGTGAAGATGACTTCAAAATACTTTGCAATTGGGGCGCTATAAATGTCTTTGTGTCACTAGCATTAGTCACATTTCTTCACTTATTCCTTGGTGTCTTGGACAATAGAAGGCCAATAATATTCTGCTCTTAAAAACCCTTTTGGCCAATGTCCGAGCACCTAGGTGTTGCCCAATTATCCCCTCAATCTTCTCCTTCCAGGAATTTTAGTAGAGGGATAGGTAAGCCTCTTACGTAAAAAGTTCCTTAATCATGATATACAAACTTTCTATTTTTTCACCAAAGCCGCTTTAGCCAGATCAGAAGGAAGAACTTGTTTCTCTATGAACTCCCTACATCCCAAAATATAAGAGAGAGAAAAATGCATATTTTTGTCCAAAAATATAGGAGAATAAAGTCATCTTTCATATTTTTCAGGGTAAAATTAAATACAAAATTGCATTTAATTTACATTCTCTCTCATAATTTCTACAACCAACAACCAATTATAATTGATTTACACCTTTCTAAGAACTTTATTTCAAAAAACCACAAGGCATATCATTATGTTTTTACTTTTATTAATAAGAGTATTTTTTATTTTCTCTCTCTTATATTTTGGGACAGAGGGAGTATATTATAATAAAGATATCAATAAGGATTTACTGGTATCACCTATGAACATCACCTCCTTACTTAGGGTTTCGATGCTCACATTCTTCAAAGTCTCTTGGATGAAATAATAGTTGAGATGTGAGTGGAGAACCTGAATACCTGAGAAGAGCGCTTCCAACTGGTAGGTAAAAAATGTCGTACTCGTGTTTAAAGGTTTTGTCAAATGAGTCATCAACCTTCTTCCTTATGACGACCAATTATCCCTTGTATATTTCTCACTCATTCTCCCGAGACTCATTCACCTTTTGAAGAGCCTTCGTAGACTTGTCAGTGAGAGATGTCAATGGCGCTGCAACTGGCCACCTTTTGCGAAACTTCTTCTCCACCTCCAAGGAGGATTAAATCTCAACATTCCTAACAACAAGGGAAGAAGGGGTCACATTCATGAACAGACATCAGTTTATCTAATTCTTCCTAAATATCCAACATTTTCTTTTGGAGTTAGGATTTCTCATGCTCTTCCACCTCTAATTTACCCTTCAAATTATCTTTCTCCTTTGAAGGGTTTCCTATAGCAAAAACATCTCCTCGCCAACATCATTTAGGGAAAATAGAGAAGTCACCTGATAAGCGTAGAAAGTTTCCTAAAAAAGAGTTAAATTTTCTCTAATTTAGCGAGATTCTAGGTATAGGCGAGGTCTTCCTTGAATATGGAAGCAATTGCTTATTGATAGGTACGAGTACGAGGAATTCGTGATGGAAAAGTAGTTGGAAACTTGAGAAAAGGGGAATAAGACCCGACAATGGCTACAACAAGACTGGTCATGGCATCCATAGACAATTCAAACTTTATCCTTGAAGAGGGGGTGTGGTCCTCACTCTGGTCCCTTTTATTATTAGCAGATGGAGAAAAAACTCGATCTTCAACCCCATCTAGTAGTAGTCCCACTAGAATCACGACCTCGACTAGAAGAGATCGAAGGAATTTGAGTGATGGAATGGACACTAGATCCATTTGGAGGAGGAGTTGGTGCTCGAGCTGAAAAAGTTGTAGCAATATCCCTAATCTCCCATTATTTTTCAATATCAAAGATTTTCCTTAAGGAAGTCATACTATCTACAAGGGCAAAAATACACCATGGTCAAGAAAAATATTGGTGATGAGAGGTTGGCTCTCTATCCTCGCCAAAGGTCTCATTTCATTCAATATTGATGATTTTCACCATAATAGTGTTGATGTCAATTTTAACACCCCTATTTTATTCTCTTTTATTTTTAATATTTTATTTAAATGTTGTGGATTTTTTGTTGTGTTGTTTGGTTTAATTTAATGATTTATGTTATTCTTATTATTATATGGGTATTTGGATAATTTAATAATTACTAAAATAGTTGAGTGTAGCAATTAATGTAGTTGTGTTTTATTTAAATTAAATAATTATTTAATAATAATAGTGGTAATGATAGTGTTAATACAATTTTATTTAATAGGGATATTTAACTAAATTCCATGTTACAATGACTTTAACGATAATATATAATTAATTGAGATTTGAAATAATCTTTATTAAAGAAATATTTTCTTTCTGTTAAAAAATTAAAAGAGCATTAAAACAAATTTTGGGAAAGGATAGGGGTGAGGGAAATAAGTAGAAGGTGAAATGTCCAAATGGAATTAAATTGGGAATATAAATAGATAACGTGGAGGCTGAAGCTAGGGTACAACAAAAAGTTCCAAATCGTGAGAACGACGCATCTGAGAGGCGAAGAAGAGAGCTTTGGAGAGGGAGGAACGTAATGACTTGTGTAAAGCTTCGATTAAGGTAAGGGGAGTGTTTACTGTAAGGTGGTTTTAGGCAGCAGGATGATAAGGGTTCTATTGCTCTCTCATCAACACCATATGATTTATTTTGATAAATATGTGATATGTTTGTCTATTATGTGGAATTGTATATGTACCAAATAAAAATACAAGTTTTGGGTTTGATCCTATGGGGCTTGATCAAGCCCATATGGTCACTGTTATATTTTTCTCGTTATTATAAGTATATATGCATGAAATTTTTATGAAATAATTGGTTTTGTTAAATTGATAGTTTGTAACGATTCATGAACAAATGGGATTTTTCCATTTGGTCTCTTTTTGGTCGATCGATGTTTCGCATGTGTTTAAATGGGATAATCTCACTTGGTCACTGTGCTACCTAATTTTAACGATGAAATAGGGGTCGATAGATTTTCATGAAACAAATTTCAATCGATATCTTTCCCAACGAAATTGTAAACTATTTTTTTTAAAAGAAATTATCGATTTAGCACGTTGGAATGATGAGACCGCAAACTAGACAAACCTGTGCGAACGGAGTCGTAAAAGTATGAGAAGTAGAAAAATCAGATTTTTGCAGAACTCTAAAGAGTTGTACATACAAAGTTGAAAAAGTCAAAAAATGAGAATTTTGCATAATTGTACGGACGAAGTCGGAAAAGTCGAAAAATCATAGTTGTCTAGAACTTTATGGACGAGATTGAAAATTGGAAAAATTGGAAAAATTGGAAAAATTGGAAAAAGTTGAAGAATCGGTGGTCGGCGGCGGCGCATCAGTGGTCGGTAGCAGACATCGGTAACGCGATGGCAGGTATAGGGGGCTTTTTTGTGATTTTCATTATTTTTGATATTTTTGAATTTCAAGACCTTTTCTTTGAAGTTTTGAGTAATTTTGGTAACGAAAGTAACACCTAACTAATATTAAGGATATTTTATATTCATAATTTATTTAACAATATAGAAACCTTGGACATATATCAGAAAACAATAATATTTTGGTGATGTAGATATTTTGGTGACCTTTTTCTTGAGTAGATTATGGTTCGCTTTTGAAACCTATTTTTGTGACATCCATTGGCATAATTTTGGTGATTGTGACAAATATCTGAAAACAATAATATTTTGGTGATGTAGATATTTTTGTGATGTAAATATTTTGGTGACCCTTTTCTTGAGTAAATTATGGTTCGCTTTTGGAACCTATTTTGGTGATATTCGTTGGGATAATTTTGGTGATTATGATATTTGGTGATTGGTATGTTTAGCTAACAATATGACCACACATACATATATTTTAGAGTTAGGTAGAACTTCAGTCTATTCGTTGACCTCAAATCTATTGGTGGAATCATTGGTCTATTGAGAGGCCAGAGGCGGGTCTTAGAGCCATTGGTGGGATTGTCAGTTCATGTGAGGGACCAAAGGCCGTGGAATTTAATATCCATAAATACTTGGTACGACATGCATTTTAGGTGATAGAGTTGGAGTACACGACATTGCATATAATAAGCATCCTATTTGTATTAATTTTTTTTGTATGTGTTGTACCCCAATTTTTGCCCCTAAGATTCTCTAAACATCTCATACTATTGCATTGCACAAAGATTACAAAGTGGGTCTCTCTCTCTCTCTCTCTCTCTCTCTCTCTCTCTCTCTTTATCTTTAGGTTTGCCATTGGGAGATCACCAAGCACCTTGTGGATGTGTTTATTTCTTGTGTGTGATGATTAATACTTGACTAATCATAATATATATCATTTTCCCTCTAGATGTTGTGATGTAGGTGGAATATGCAAAAGTTTCTAGTCCAAGAGATCTATAGGCTCGTGTGTTTATTTTCATGCCTTCTCTCTTCAGCTCTCAAGACTTTGAAAGTATTGTTTCTCATTGAAGACTTATTTTATCATCTACTATGGTCTCTCATCCCGCTCTTTACTTCTCGCTTTTATTTTTATGCTCTTTATTTTATGCACTTTACTTTTAGTATTTATATTTCATGCAATTTTTCTTTGCTCACTTGAGCATTTTATTTTCTTGTCATTTTGAATTTGCTCACTTGAGCCTTTCTTTTTCCTTTACAAAATACCTAATAATTCAACTTAAACATAAAAAAATTTAATCAGACTTGGTTATTATCCCTATGCTCGGAGCTTGACCTTTGGACTTAGGATTAGGACCTCTACCTCAACTCGGAGATTTCTGTGATCTTGATGTTATTCTGTCTTGCTTGGTTATTATCTTTATATTCAAGTTATTCCGTTTAAACTTGATTATGAGTGGATTTCCTTCAAATACAGCCGTTACTCTGCCCATTTTTCTAAAGACATGAATTCATTTGAGGTATTGATTTATTCGAAGCTTGGTTTTTTTGTCTGGTTATTTGTTGCTTGTGTGGTAATCCAAAGGATGGGATATGGTATTGGCTTTTTGATGTCAAGTACTAGCTTTCTCACCCGGCTAGACCTTTCTTTACCTTCATCTTTTACTTTATGCACTTAGGTTAGCCTCTTTATCTCCTCCCATATTCTTTAATTTTCAAAATCTTCCCTCTTTTTCAAAGGATTCTTGTTTTCAAACTCGAACCGCTTTCATAAAAAACTTGGAGTTAGGTTCATGCCTTTTCAAACTTATTTTCTTAATAAACTTTCCATTCATTTAATAATACTTTGACCATTTTTTATAAGACTGAAAAACACATAATCACATTCAAATTTTTTGAGCCCTTTGTGGCTTTTCTTAAAAAACTTTTTTTTTAAAAACAACTAACACACCACTTTAGCCTTTTTTACCCGAATTACAAGGGTTTTGATTTCAATATTGCACATTGTTGGTATGTAGGATGGAACTCATTAGAAGTTCTATGAAATAAAAAATTGTATAAAATACTTCTTTTCTCCCCCCACCATCCATTTTGTACATATACTTTTTTTTAGCACACATATACAAATTTTCAAAAAAGGTTCCTACGGAGTACCGTAGATGCTTTGGGTGCCTAACACTTGCCCTTTGCATAACTAACCCCCGGTCCCAGATCTCTATTTTTTTAGGATTTTATTTGCTCTTTACAGGAGTTGGTCGAGATCTACATTAATGTTATTATAAAGTTGCATGGTATTCCCTCAAGTATAGTTTATGGCATAGATTCGAGATTTACTTCCAGATTTTAGGATATCTTGCAAGAGGCTTTGGACACTAAATTGAGATTGATTTATGCCTATCACCCTTAGACATATGGCCATACTAAGAGGATTATACCATCTCTTGAGGACTGGTTAAGGGTGTGAATTTTTTATAAAGGAGGTGCTTGGGACGACTATCTACCATTGAGCAAGTTTACATATAATAACAACTATCATTCTAGTATCATAATGGCACAATTTGAGGCTCTGTATGGAAGGAGGTGTAGGACCCAAATGTAAACGTAAATGAAAACTCATGAACAAATCTATGGAGTTTTTCAGGAATCACCTAGTAAAGAAGCTCCACTGGCTCTTCGAATTGAGCTAGGAGATGATAGAAACCCAGAAAATCACTTTAGTGAGCTTGAAGGAGAAGAATTAGCAATTAAAGAACAAGATCTCGTTGAAGAAATTCTGAAACCGAGAGAAATTTCTTGAGAGGATTTGAGAAAACTTTAAGAGAAGATATATATATATATATATATATATATATATATATAGAGAGAGAGAGAGAGAGAGAGAGCTTGCACTTCCTTGCGTAAATGAATTGTGTGAAATGAATGAAGAGAGAAACTTCTTTTATAACTGTTGGAGAGTGAGGTTAAGCCTTTAACCATGGTTACTGGAAAGTTTGTTGAGCAAGCTGAGTGAAAAAGAGAAATCTCATGGGCCACACATTTTGTGTTCAACTGAGAGGAAGTTTGTTGCGTTTTGGAGAAAAAATAGAGAGTGGAAAAAAGAGGAAACGCCTGTGGAGAGTGAGCTGGAAGATGCACATGCGTGAGAGAGAGAGAATTGGAAGGAATTTTTCCTCTTTAGACAAGGCACGAGCATAGAATACATGCAGTGATTTTGTAATTCATTTGGCCTTTTTGGGAAAATAAAGATGCAAGCAAAGATTGAAGCGTGTTTATGGTAAGGATTATGCAGCAAATTAAAATTATGACTTTTCATGCTGCAAGCCTTGTGCCCATGGGAATTGCTTCAACCTTACGCTTCTAACTCTCTCAATTATCCATCATTTTCCATGAAAATGATATCAATGGAAAGTTGGGATAATGATCTTTAATGTTAGTGTTATAGGAAAAAATAATGGAAGCTTGCAAGCCTTTGGAAAATGGGCACAAAATGATGAAAACTGGACTGGCTAGGCAAGGCCAAGCCTCCTATGTGCGCGAGCTAATCATGCTAGCAATACTTGGAATTCAAACCCTCAAAACCTTAACCTTATCTCTCTCTCTCTCTCTCTCTCTATGATGCACCAAATGAAACAATGTTTTAATCAAAGTTGAAAAGGAAGCTTCAAACTTTATTTCTCATGTTGATCATTTATCCAAATGATGAGTTTTTAAAGGAGAAAATTGATTGTGAACACGTGCCTTGAAGTTGTTTCACGAAAGTCCAGAGGAAATTTCTTGGCATTTGGAAGTCACAAACATAAGAATGATCCAACTTTCTCTAACCATAACTTAATAAATTTTGATCCATTTGAGGAGTTCTTTATATGCTTGGAAAGGTCATGAGAAGGAGAATAATTTTGATGTTGAAGGCAAATTAAATGGAGGTTTATAGCTTGATGAAAATATGGCACGAAGATCTGGAATTTTGGTGAATGCAGTACTTATTGAAAATTTCACTAAGTGTTGAAAACCTATCAACTTGAAATGCCCAACATTGAACTTTCGTATCTCTCTCAATTTTGATCAATGATGATGATCCAGCCATGGTTAGAAAGGTATTAAAACAAAGAACAACTTTGGTGAAGAAAAGGAATTGAAGTGAGGCCTTGAACCAGGAGACAAAATGGCATGAAGATGGCTGATCAACCAAGTAAAATTGACTAAAATCAGCAAAATTCTTATGAACCTTAATTCCCATAGTAAGTAACTTTATTCAAATCTTGATTTTTGATGAATCGTTGGGAATTTCTTAATCAAATTTTGTTCATGGGCTATTTTTGACCTTATAATCATGATTTTGACCTCAAAATGTTATGAGTTAACTTTATTGACTTCATGGTTGACTTTTCACCAATTCAATTATTTTGAACTTATCTTGTGCAGTTGATCCTCTTCCAAACAGAATTGATTATTAATCTTTCAACCATAGATGCTTAGGAACATATAGAGAAGCATGGAACCAAGTATGGCTCAAAGATTCATAGAAATCCTGATTAAATCCAAAACCCTAATTTTGGTCCCTTGTGTTATGAGGTGATGATCAAGCTTCAAAACCCCAATTCCATGGAACATGTTGAAGAACTTCTTGAAAAAAAATGTCTCATATGACAACGAGAAGATAATACTTTAAGGAAGTGGCTCATACAAGCATCAAACACTTCATCTGGCCAAAACCCTAATCTCAAGAGATAAATAGGAGAAAAGTGATTCACCTTAATACTCTTTCAATTTCAAACATCTGATAAGTTAATAAGATAATTGAGATGTCTTGAGGTATGAGAAACCCTTGTAGATTGAATGAACCAAAGAGTGAGGGCATGAGATCTTTCTAGAATTCCTTGACAATACAATCAAATTCTTGTAGCTTGTAGAAGACCATGAGAACCAAAGCACCTTGAACCCATCACCTAAATGCATGAGTATGTATGATGAATAAGCTATATAAGGTACAATGAAGAGGGTAAATTTTGAGGTACAACACTTTGGAATAATTTTTATTAAAGAAATATTTTCTTACAGTTAAAAAATAGAAGAACGCTAAAACAATTTTTGGGATTTGGGTGAGGGAAGTAAGTAGGAGGTGAAATGTCCAAATGGAATAAATTTGGAAATATAAATAGAGAACACGTGGACTGAAGATATGGTACAACAAAAAATTCTGAATCGTGAGAATGACGCATATGAGAGGCGAAGAAGAGAGCTTTAGAGATGGAGGAGCGTAAAGACTTGTGTAAAGCTTAGATTAAAGTAAGGGGGAATTGTTTATTGTAAGGTGGTTTTTGATAGTAGGATAATGAGGGTTCCCTTGACCTCCCATCAATGCCATATGATTTATTTTATAAATTTGTGATATGTTTGTCTATTATGTGGAATTATATATGTATTGAATTAAAATAAAAGTTTTGGATTTGATCTTATTGGGTCTTATCAAACCCCTATGGTCAGTGTTATGTTTTTCACATTATTATAAGTATATATGCATGAAACTTATGAAATCATTAGTTTGGTTAATTGGATCATTTGTAATGATTCGTATCTAAATGGAAATTTTCCCATTTGGTCACTTTTTGGTCGATCGATGTTTCGACCTCTGTTCAAATGGGATAATTCTAGTTGATCATTGTCCTGCCTAATGTTGACGATGAAACAAGGGTCGATGGATTTTAATGAATAAGGAACTAAAACCTTGTAAAATGATGTTTATTAATACTTTAGTTTCATGAAATAAATTTTAATCGATGTTTTTTCCAACGAAATTGTAAACTATTTTTTAAAAAGAAATTCTCGATTTTGCACGTTAGAACAATGAGACCGTAAATTGTAAGAACCTGTATGGATGGTGTTAGAAAATTCAGAGAAGTCGGAAAATAAGATTTTTGCTAAATTGTATGGACGAAGTTAAGAAAGTCAAAAAATTGGTTTTTTTTGCAGAACTGTACGGACAAAATAAAAAATTCAAAAAATCAGATTTTCGTGAAACTTTACAAACATGATTGAAAATCAGAAAAATAAAAAAATTAGCTATCGGTGGCGACGAAGGACATCAATGATCGGTAGCGGACATTGGTGGCGATAGCGCATTGGCAATCGACGATTATGACACACATCGGCGATGGCAACAGAAATCGGCGGGGGAACGACGACGAACTTCGGTGGTGCGGCGGCGGCGTTGGACGGGAGCGGTGGGGTTTTGGGCGCTTGTGTTTTCTCTTATGTATTGAATTGTGATATTCCAATGGTATTTTTCCTAGGAGATGTTTTAATCATATTAATTTATTTTAATTACACTGTGATTTTTAATAATGTATGATTTATTATGGAATTTTATGATGAAGTGACATCCTAAATATGAATTTCTTTTATTAATAAAATGTTTTATGGTTTAGGATTTAAGGTGTTACATCAATCAATCACTTCCCTTGCATGAAGAGTTTTACCTCGCAAGGAACAAACCCTTCTTCATAACCAAGATCTTCATAAAAAGCATCAAGATCTTTCTTCAACATAATCTTGTTAGGGATAAGGAAATTCTATGGGAGAATATATTTATGAGGCTCCTATTTGAAGAGAACTCAGACCCAACACCTTCGAATTTTTTCAGTACATTTATTTAGATGTATGTTTTAGAAACCAACAAGAATGGGTAACCTATCAGGAACCTGGAATAAAGCAGAATAAGCCTCTAAAGTACTGGTGGTTACTAACAAGAAATAGTTCTAGAAGTCATCTCAGTTATCGTAGTAAGCACTAAATCGAGGAACATCCTGAAGTAGTAAGATCAAACCTTAATCTCAGATAGTATTCGTCAAAGTGTACACCATGACAAAGAGGTGGAAAAATAGTTTGCAGGAAGGTTTTCAAATTTAGTAGTCATCCTCGAGTTGACACACCTTTATTAAAGTCTAGAAAATTTAGATGAAGTTGCGAATGGGCAATCTTTAATAATTATAACACTTCTTCTTAGAATTTGGTTAGATGCGGACACAAGTTTATCCGAGTAAATTGAAACTCATATAAAGTGATAGCACATTCCCTAAAGTTGCTACAAATCATTTTGCCTTGCTCTATGGGAAGATCCAACTAATCAGAAGAAACAATATATCTTAAGCTTCTTTATCTTCCTTGCAATAGCTATTATTGCAGAGAAAAAGAGACAAATTCATGGCAACCCAACCACCAGAGAGCTTAAGATAAAGAAGCAGAAAGTTTCTATATTCAACAACTGCAAGCGCAGTCTCTTCAAACAATGGCGTCAAGTATTCTTTCTTTCTATGTATCTTTTTTCTTCACACGATCAATCCTTATAATCTTACTTACTAAAACCATGGTAGATGTGCAAATGGTTATTGCAAAATTTATTTGTGATTTTCTCTATGATTAAAAACATGTTTGACGGGTTCTTTTTAGCCTCATATGTTGTTTAGTTTTGAGAATAGAGGAAATCAAAGATAGCCCTAGTTCATCTCCAGGAAAATTTTATTTGAAAAAGGGTTTGAAACTTAAACAACTCAAGTGCAAAAGTAAACATTTCAGCATTTATTTTCTTATTATGTTTTAAATTAGTTTCTGTATGAACTTTCATGTCAATAAATTGGGAGCAAATGTACACAATTTATCTAGTAATTCTTAGATAAACACTATAGAAAAAATTGGAAGTTCCCAGGTAAAATGCACTTCACAACTGCATATTTCACCCTACAATGTAATTATTGCAGGGTAGACCAACCACTCTGCAAAAATGTTAGTGACAATATTTTTCCTGGTGAAAAACACCTCGCAACCTTGCCAGATGAAAAACACTTCGTGACGTTGCCAGGTGAAATTCACCCCACAACACACTTCCGACAGTTCAAAGCAGAAACACGCAGGTGTCAGAGAAGAGCAGAATAGGTGTTTGAATAGTAGATTTGCCAAAAAATTGCAGGGTGAATTTCACCTGACAACTTTGATTTAACAAAAAATTGCTTAATGAAATTCACCTGACAAATATTTTGAATTTCCCAAATGAAATAAACTGCGCAATCTGTAAATATTTGAAAAAAATTATATATTTTTATTATTATAAATATTATAATTAATATTTATAATAATATAAGTATAATAAATTATACAAATTCAAAAATTAATTAAAAATGTTGAATTCATACTTAATTAAATAAATTCACAAACAAATAAGTTCATACATAAATAAATTCATAATATTCATTAATTCGAATCGCTGTCTTTGTTCTTTTCTTCATCATTATCATCCTTATCTATAATTCTTTAGTTATCAACCGCTCCAAATATGTCACCATCATATTACTATTGAAATATTTGTTGCATTTGTTTTATTCATTGTTGTTTTTATTGTTATATTTGTTGTTATATTTATTGTTGCATTTGTTACTGTGTATGCAATATTTGCTAGATGAATAATAACAATTTAATACAACATGCACATTAAAAAGAAAACTATGTCTTTTAGACGAAAAAACAAGAAACTATTTCCATAACAACAACTATAGAAATGACATATTATTTTATGGAACAACAAGTATATAACTGACATATTATTTTATAGAGGCCTGTAACCCATGTAATCTATTGAATTTTTTTTTATAGTGAGTGTGATGTTGATCTTATGGGACATGACATGGCAGGTTAGTATATTTTTCATGTAGTGACTACCACGTGTATAAGTAATCACGCAATTTTTTCTTACATGATGATGTACCACGTCAACTTATATTAAGAAATTTTTTAACAACTTAAAAGTGAAGTTTGAAATATTTATGGTTAGTTTGTTTAGGCTTTTTTTTTTTAAATGATTTTTTATAGTGTAATATTATTTTGTGTAAAAATGATTTATAAAGAAATTTTTTATAAAAGTTTCAAGTAAAATTTTTGTTGAAATAATTATTCTTAAAATGTTATTTTAGACTATTAATCATTTTAGGGAAAAAAATTTTGACATCGAAATTTTAAAAAATCACTTAATTTTAAAGCTATTTTAAATAGTTTTTCATAAAAATCATTTTTAAAATATAAATTTTTAAAAAAGTTATAATTTTGACTATGTTATGATCTTCAACAATGTATGTTTATTTTATTGGATGTCAAAATTAATCTCACAATTTAAAAAAAATATATATAAAAAATTTATAATATTTTAAAAATCAATTTTATAAAAAAAAATCTATTTTTTTAAAGCAGAAACAATTTGTCCTCAAAAGAATTAAAAATATATTTAACGTAATAAATAAATACATGTCAATTTTATAAGCGAAGATAATATAGATATTTTGATGGTAATTCATTCTCTAAACTTTACTGTGGATTTTGACATTTAATTTTCATGAATATATAAACTTTAGGAAAATCTTGAAATGCATTGTTTTTCATCCAAATTATTCAATCTTAACTCATTATATTCATTCATTCTTAACATGTTAAGACCCCACATTATATACTATATCTTCTTATAAATATATTTGTTTTATTAGTATAACAATCAACGACAAAAAATTGGAACACCGGAAGAGACTAGATTGAGTAACTTATGTGTTTATAATCAAGTAAAAATTTATTATAGATATATAAAATGTAAGTACTTGAAAAACACTAATACCCTTCTTATATCATGTTTAAACTTTTTTTATTTCAGGGTACAAATGTCTTATTCATTCTTCTTTCATTTAGACTATGTACAATGATTCTAATATCATATTTTTTCGGTTTTTATCATTGACATCATCTTCTCTTTCTTCCACCTAATAATTTAATATTTATTTAATTTTTATTCACTACAATGATTTTGTTTAATAAAATTCAACACCTTACCCCACCATCATTCACAAGACACTAAAATTTAAATAATCACAACAACCAATACAATTTTGTAAAGTATTGTATGTGGCTCTCACTCCTCTCCATTCAACATGTTGAATTTTTTCAACACCAATTAATTCACATCATTTTCAACATCTCATTCAACATTTCATTGCAATCATTCAATTATTGAATAATTTATTCAACACCCCATTATACATAATCTTATAACGATTTGACATTTATAATTGTTTATGTGTCAGCTCTAAATTTTTTCATACTGATTTTTAGTTTGTTTTAATCTATAATTAACCATTCAAGTGTCTATATAACTTCTATAATATTCACTCTTTTCAAATGAAACATTGAATTTTTAGTTGCTCAATAAACTTTTCACTCTCCTCAATGTCTAGAATACTGAAAGATCACATTAAGGTTTGTAGTACTCCCTCCGTTCCTTTTTAAGTGTCGTTTTAGAAGAATTATTTTATTTCTATTTAAGTGTCGTTTTAGAGTTTAATGTCATAATTTATCAATTATACCTTTACTTTCTCAATAAATGAGAGAGAGCGTATGAATGAATTTATTAGGAAAGAGAAAATAAATGATAGTATAATAGAAAATATAAATCTAATAATCCATTATCTTAGTTGAAGAATTTTATGCTAAAATGACACTTAAAAAGGAACAAAGGGAGTATAAAATTACACTATTTAAACCATATCATATGAATCTTTCAACATTCATTCAAACTGTACAAAATCATAATCACAAAAACACAATAATTTACCTCTAAAAAGCAAAAAAACCAGAGAAAACGAAAAGTTGAGAAGGAGAGGAAGAGAAGGCCAAAATGGAAAACAAGAAAAATCAACTCACTGAAAAATCACAGTGAAAAAAATTGCAACCATTGTATCATTCAAAATCACACACGAAACTACTCGGAAATCACTGCGTCTCCAACGTAAACCACCGCTCTAACCACCAGAGGCTCTTTCTCTCTCTCGCAGAGTCTACAACGTCTGCGTCTAGAAAAAGTTGTTTCAAATGATTGGAGGCCCGTTGGCTATTGATTGAATGTTTGCAATTAATATTTTTCTATTATCTTATTGTTTTATCAAACCTAAAGTTTATTTGATATGATGGTGTAAAATTCATAATACTAAATATTTTCGAAATTCATCATCAACTTCATGTGAGCAAATTATTGACGGGTAAGGATCCTATATTGCACATAAATTTTTAGAAGTTAAAGGGCGTTTTGGTTTTTGATTTGGTTTGTTCCAATTTATTTTACACCAGGGTTGAGTTTGCTTTTAATCCCAAAGATGTTAATTTACACAAAAAGAGTTTTCTCCAAGTAGGGTTGATAAATTGATGAGTTAGAAATTAAGGATAAAATTGTTTGTCTCTCCTAAATGCTCTCAAATACGGAATAGAATCATCAACTGTGATTTCCTCTCATGTTCTTTCTCATGCGTGAGTTTTAGTTGTTGGTCCAACAGAGTTTAACAATCAAAGGGAAAAAAGCATCAATCATCTTCTTCAATTTTCTTGAAATTTCATAAGCATCCCTACAGAAAAACCTTTTGAATTTAATTATTGATTAGAATCCAACTATTTAGGTGAAAAATTGTAAAATACTTTTGAGACTAATTGTTGATTATATAATCCAACTACTCATATGAAGAAAAAAACATATGTATATAAAATAAATTTTCTTTCTCTTCTCACACTGAACAACCACCTTAGCAAAGAAAAATTGATTTCTCCACCATCTATGTCTAATCAATGTTGTATTTGAGGTTGTTGCTAGATCATCTGTACAACATCACACCACTATATTCTCCAATGTCTATGTCTAATCCAATGTTGTATTTGAGGTTGTTGCTGGTATTTCTGAAAATCCATTCCACAAAGCTGATAATTACAAAAACCCGTTTGTTGCAAACCATGCTGAAATATTAAGCAAATTGTAGTTATTAATTGAAATTAGCTTATAGTCCCTGTGTTATACAAGTGTCAATAGATAATTGGTTTCCTTTTGAGCTATTTTGATCGGTTAGGATAATTCTTTCTCTTTTGTAGTTCAAATGTGAGGATATAAACTCACCAGCTTGCACCATGTATCTGTATGAAATCATAACAAAAATTCCTCTCTATCTTCTCTTTCAATTCTTTTTGCTATGAAAATGATTCATCACAATATGGTATCACTCGCCATTTCGATCCTATTTCCAGTGTTCCGCCATTAAACCTTCTTCATCCATGGCTCCTCCATAAAATACACCTCTCGATCCTGTTTTGGATCAAACACCGTCGTACTTCATTCACCCAAGTGATGGTCCTGGATCTATTATTGTTCGTCATAAACTCACTTGTTAAAATTACCACTCCTAGACTCTATCCATGAAAAGGTATATTGGTGGAAAGATGAAGATTGAATTCATTTATGAATTACTTCTAGCTCATGAGGATTCTTTCGATCCTTCCGTTCATGCTTGAAATCGCTGCAATATGAAGGTCCTTTATTGGATCATGAACTCTATTTCGGAATTGTTTGCTCAATCAATCGTATTCATGGAGAATGCTCTTGATGTATGGAATGAGCTGAAAGAAAGATTCTCTCAAGGTGACCTTATCAAAATATATGAATTGCAGCAAGAAATCTACAATCTCAAGTGTCACACCCTAAATTTCGTCCAAATTTTTTCAGTCGCATTAGCACATCATATTTTATTATTTGATCAGAATTTTTAATAAAAATCTTCATTCATCGCAATTGCATCATCTTGCATATTTGCATCATGCAAAAGAATTTATTTTTCGTTAATTATTCGTACATCATTAATTAAATTTTGTATCTTTTATAATAATTAAGTTTAGATAGTTGGCTTATAAATTGATTAACTTTTATTGTTAGAATATCATAAAAGTTGATCGTTTTTTATTCTTTTTAAAGAAGATAGTAGTAGTAAGTAGTATTTGTCTAAATATTAGTAGTTGTACTAGTAGCTTTTTAGTATAATTGACAATAGTTAAATAAATACAGAGTCTTTTCTTTTTCTTTCCATCATCATCCCACAACATCTCTTGCCTTCTGCCTGCCAAAACAAAGAAAACAAAATTAATACAGCTTGCACCATCCTCCCGCTCTCATCCCACTACACCAATTTCTTTCCTCCACTACCTCCGCATAGTACAAATTCACAGCTAGCCATGTACCTTTGTCCTTCATTCCTTCACCTTCAAATTTACTCCTTGATCCTTATCCAAATCCTCACTAATTCCCCTATTACCCTCACTATCCCATTGCTATATAACATACCAACATTCTCATGACAAAGGAAATAGGAATCGGATAACCTTTCACCTATTATCACTTCTTTTCCATTACCCTTCATCTGCAACAAACTCCCTTCGCCGACACACTTCACCATTCCAACCATACTCACCTTTCAATCTCCTTACAGAACCTAAAACCCACACACCCAACCCTTTCACTCACCTCAAAACAGAAAAACACAGAGCAAACCCAACTTCCATTCCCGCTACAACCTTCGTTCATCGTCCCAAGCTCCATCACCTCCTCCACCGAAACCGTTCACATACTCCCTCACCTCATTCATCACAAACAGCATTAATACAACAATCTCAGATCTGAAAACGCACAGAGCCAATCATAAGAAACGCAAATCACAGATTCAGAATAAAGAAGAATAAGGAGACAGAACAAGGCGAAATCGGAAACGAACCTGGTTTGCACTTCCATTTTGATGTTGCTGTTAATTTTCACCTTACTGTAGCTTGTATTTTTCTGTAATCATTGACGATCGTAACAGAAATCGAGAATTAGGGTCTTTAGGGTTTTGATTAGGAATGAGGTTAGCTTTTGATTTGTTGTTCATGATGATTGTTGAATCGACATAGAGGGAGCGTTTTTCAATTTTTTAGAAAAGGGCACTGCGTTTTGGTTTGAGAAGAAACAAAGAGGAGAGCGTGGATCTGTTATGAGAAAGAGTATTTTGTTTTTATTTTATTTATATTAGCTTTAATATTAATATTAAGTGAGATTTTAATATAGAAATCATAGAAATAATTAATTAATTTAATGTGGTGAGAGATTGTAGAAAAAGAGAAAGCACACAGTTTTTTTTTTGAAGAGAGAGGACCATTGATTTTTTTTTTTTTATATTTTATTTTATTCTTTGTATTATTTATTTAATTCCTATTTAATTGTTGTGAAGATTTTAATTGGATGGTCAAATTGTCTTTCTATTTTTAGTAATCACTTTTTATTTTATTATTTTGTTATTATTTATTAAGAATATGAAAATTTTATAAAAAAACAATTAGACATATTTTTAAGGTGGAAGGTACGTTACTACCTCTTGTTTTTATTTTTTTATTTTTTTAAAATAAATTTTCTTTTTTATAATAATAATAATAATAATAGTTTTTTTTGTTAAGAATTTGGGTTCAGTATATTTGAAACTTTTTTTTGGGTTTTATTCTTGTTTATTGCATTTTTTTTTTTTTATGTTTGCACCCTCGTATTTACTTTTATTTAATCTAGTAAATTAATTAATTAATTTAGTTTAGTTAGTTTAGTTTTAGTACTTAAAATTAATTAATTTGATTAATCATTTGAATTAATTTTTAAATTGATTTTTTAAAACTAATTTCTATGTAGCCCAATTAATTAGTTTAACTAATTTTTATTAATTAATTATGTTAAGATATATGTGATTTCACTTGATTATCTTATTTGTACATTCATGCTGACCTGTAATATTCGATTTCATCCTCATGTGTAAATATTGTATCCCCAGTACCCATGAGTTGTAATAATTAGTAAATATTCTATTGTTTATTTTAATTATTTATCACATGTGCACAAGCCAAAAACATTTCAAACTAATACTCGATTGTGAGCCATTTTTTATTACCTTGAGTCGACAAAGCTTAGAAGCGTCGCAATGATCACATATAATGCACACACCACGCTTGCTTCTGGGCTTACAATGAGACTTTAGTTGATTAGTTAAACATTATTTAATTATCTAATTAGGTTATTTAAAATTGATTAGTCCATCTAATTAATTTTCTTAATCTAATTACTTTATTAAACTTTGTTTAACTAATCGATTAAATTTATTTCGTGCATGCACATACACAATGTAAATGGTCTTATCATTTGTGCAAGCCACCTTGTATGGACTTTTAATTCATTTAATTACTTTATTTTACGCTTGTATATAATTATTCGCAATCGCTCATTTCCATTATTGCGCTTTGGTCCACATACCAATTTCTCATCCAAAGGGCCTCATGGTAGGGAGTAGACACTTGTCTATTTTCTCGAGATTAATCAAGCTTTCTTGGTTAATCATAGGCCAAATCTCCTCTTCTCATCATTTAAGACCTTTCATAAAACAATGTCCAAACCTTGATCCGGCCTCGAGTTTCATTTCAAAATAATTTTCATAAATAAATATTCTACTTCCCTCTTCCTAAGTGTAAGGTAGTCGGTCCTGTTTCGACCCTCGATCGTACGCTTGATTTCTTTAATTGAATCTAATTAAGTGAATTTTGTTTCACATCACTTTTTCTTAATAAAACTTTTTGGGTAGAAAAAGATGATCATGATGGTTCTGTCCCTTCATCCGAGTACTTGGGGCGTTAACCGTTGAAGGCTTATGGTCCGATGCTCGTCTCCCACATAAAAATAACTTCATACTCATCAAACCTTGCCCACGTGCAAGTCATTTTTCAAACACCGTTCACATGAGACACTCATCGCTTACACACGATCTCCTTTCACTCACACGCGAACTGCACTAGTGATGTCTTATCGTCCACGTACGATTAAGCTCCTATTTTCATAAATAAAATCAACCAACCAAAAATATTCTCGTAACCGAGAACTACGTAAGCTCTGACTTTTCCATCGCACTTGTGGAATACGTAGGCACGAGATTCTAACATCTTGGCGAGCACACTTTCAAAAAATTAAAACATGTCTCCTCTTTTTGTATAGTAATTAGAAGATAACAAATTAACACACTTTCCAAAAATTAAAACATGTTTCTCTTTTCATTTCTCTTTTTCACATAATAATAAGAAGATTTCAAATTTACTTTTTAAACACACAAACACACTTAGAACTAAATGGGTCCCATCGAGTACGATGGATGTGAGAGGTGCTAATACCCTCCCCTTGCATAACCGACTCCCGAACCTGCATCTCTTGGTCTCGAAGACCATTTCATTTCATTTTCGTTTCTCGGGTTTTATCTATATTTCCCCTTTCCTCTTTAGGAATAAATAAAGTTAGATGACGACTTCATTGTTTTATAATCGAATTAGTAAAAAAAATCGATTATCGTCAACATCAAGCAAGAAACGAAATCGGTAACTGGATTATTTTCTGATCTCGAGATTCTTTGGAAGGAGCTAGATCTTTATTTGGCTTTTCCAATCTGTCCATGTCGCATAAAGTGTTCTTGTGCAGCTATGCGCAGTGCAAGATCAAATCATCAAGTTTTACAAATTTAATGTTTTCTAATTGGTTTAAATGACCAATTTGATGTGGTTAAGTCTCAAATATTGTTAATGGATCCATTGCCACCCATTAACAAGATATTTTCTATGGTTATTCAACATGAGCACCAAATCCAAATTCACACGCTTATTAATGAATCACAAACCCTAGTAAATACGGCTGATTCCAAGAAGTTTTGTGGAAGACAAAATTCCTTCAAGCATGGAGCTCGTGTTTGCATATTCTGTGGCAAAACCAATCACGCAGTAGAAAATTGCTTCAATAAACACGGGGTTCCACCTCATATGTAAAAGCATTTCCAGTCCACAACCAATAATATTGCTTCTGATGGAAATGATGATGGATTTATACCTAATGGTGCTGACATAAGAGATGATAATTCTCCTATGACTCAGGGTCAGTTCTATGCCCTAATGGAGCTACTTCAGAAACCAGGCCTTGCCCTAAGTTCAACACATGCTTCCTCCAATCAAGTTACTATTGGTCATTCATCAGCAGGTAACATATACCATCTCATGCGTCATAATAATGCTAGCTATTGGATCATTGACTCAGGAGCTACTGATCACATATGTAGTTTTGTTCATTTGTTTCATTCTTATAGATACATTATCCCAATTAATGTTAAACTGCCTAATGTGCATGGTCTAGTGGCCAAATACTCTAGCACAATTCAATTTTCCCTTGAACTCATAATTTACAATGTTTTGTTGATCCCTGAATTCTGTTTAAATCTGTCATCTATTTCAAAGTTATGTGCATCTTCCAATTATAATGTCCAGTTTTTTGATTCATAATGCAATATACAAGACAAAAACATCCATGAAGATGACTAGTTCTATTGAGCAAAGGGATAAAATATACTTCCTAACACTAAGATATAATTAATTGCATAACAAAGCCCCCCACACACATACACCATATTTACCTGTTTCATCACCTATATTAGCTGCCAATGTATCTTTACCTGATAGAGCCTTATGGCATTTTAGATAAGGACACTTATCACAAAATAGATTGATGTACTTACATTCCCAATCTCCAGTCATTACTTTTAATAGTAAAGATGTTTGTGATATAGGTTGTTATGCTAGACAAAGAAAACATCCTTATAGTGTTAGTAAGAATAGAGTTACTCATCCTTATGATATGATCCACTTTGACATTTGGGGTCCCCTAGCTATAAAATCCTTCCATGGTCATTCATATTTTTTAACTGTTGTGGATTAATGCAGTAGATACACATGGATAACACTTATGAAAACCAAATTTGAGGCTAGATAACATGTTATTAACTTTGTCAAACTCATAGAAAACCAAAAAGGCAACATTGTCAAGTCATTAGGTCTGATAATGCCATTGAGTTTAGCATATGCCTAAGTTTTATGCATCTAAGGGCATCATACATCAAACTAGTTGTGTTGAATCCCCATAACAAAACGGGAGAGTGGAGATGAAACATCAACATTTGTTAAATGTAGGAAGAACTCTCGTTTTTTAGTCAAAGCTTCCTAAGAAATTTTGGTCTTATGCCATCTTACATGCACCATTCATCATAAATAAACTTCCTACACAAGTTTTAAACAATATTTCACCCCGCTTCATTTTACATAATGAAATACTAGATATGCATAGTCTTAAAGTTTTTGGCTCATTAGCTTATGCATCCACCCTTCACATGCATAAAACCAAACTTGAGCCAAAAGGCAATTCTTAGGATACAAAATTGGTATGAAGGGTTATATACTCTATGATATTAACAACCATGAAGTTTTCATTTCTAGAAATGTAATACATCTTGAACACATCTTTCTTTACTTAAGTGAAAACTCTGCCACCTGGGAATAACATGCTTACACAGATTCTAAAGAAGTGTCTACCACATACCATCAATGTACGACACACTAACCATGAAAAAACTTCCACATTTCCACAAAACACAAATACTGAAACATTAGATAAACACACCCAAAACCATGAATACTTAGGAAAACTTGATGAGGAAGATAATGATGCAAACCATACTCATGATGTTTCTAATTAAATTGACATAGGAAATGATTTTATCCCTCAAAATACTGAACATGAACCACGACTTAGACCAACCATAACTAAGCATGCACCTCACTATCTCTCAGAATATGTGTGCAGTGCATGTGATGCTTCAGCAGCCAAGCCATCTTCAGGTAAAACCAAAGTCCTTTATCCTATTTCCAGTTATGATTCTTTGTCTCCTTTACCTGCATTTCATCGTGTCTTTGCATTTAACACCACCCTCACATATGATCCAAAGAAATACAAATAACCATGCTTGTTTGAAAATTTGATCAAGGCTATGGATTCTGAATTAGAAGCATTGGACAAGAATGGAACTTCGACTGTTGTAGATTTTCCATCACATGTTAAGCCTATTGGTAACAAGTGGGTGTTCAAGGTAAAACACAAAGCTGATGGCACAATAGAGAGGAACAAAGCAAAACTTTTTGCCAAGGGTTATAATCAAATTGAAGGGTTAGCTTTTTTGACACCTTCTCCCCTATTGCAAAACTCACCATAGTTAGAACTCTACTTGCCACTACTGCTATAAATAACTAGTTCCTGCATCAGCTCGATGTGAGCAGCGCATTTTATATAGAGAGGTACAAGAAGATGTGTACATGACAATTCCTGAAGGTGTTAAGTTCCACATGCCCAATCAGGTATGCAAGCATAAAAAAAGTCTCTATGGTTTAAAGCAAGCTAGCCGCAAATGGTATGAAAATCTAACCGCTTTACTCATACAACAAGGTTACACTCAACCCACTTCTGATTATTCCTTATTTACCTTGAGCACTGCTAATGATTTTACAACTATATTAGTTTATGTGGAGGACATAATACTAGCTGGAACTTCTCTCGAATCAAAGCAAATCTGTTACAAATTTCAGCATCAAAGATCTTGGATTATTGAAATATTTCCTTGGGTTGGAAGTAGCTTATTCCAAGGAAGGGATCTCATTATCCCAACTAAAATATTGTCTTGATTTGTTGTAGGAATCTAGATTGTTAGGGTCCAAGCCAGCCTCAACTCCTCTTGATCCCTCAGTCAAACTTCATGCTAACAATGGAAAACCATTTGAAGATATAAGAGCTTACAGAGTAATTCGATACTTGAAAACCAGTCCTGGTATAGGCCTTTTGTTTTGCAGAAAATCAAAGTTTCAGCTTCTTGGATTTTCAGATACTGATTGGGCAGATTCTAGGAAGTCCATTTTAGGATATTGCTTCTTCCTTGGATCTTCTCTCATATCATGACGTGCAAAGAAATAACAAACCATTTCCAGACCTTCATCGGAAGTTGAGTATCGAGCGTTGTCGTTTGCCACATGTGAATTACTTTGGCTAAATATTTTGATAAAGGAATTGAAGATTACATGCTCCAAACTCCTTGTTCTCTACTTGACATCCATAGTGCAACACATATTGCCTCTAATCCGGTGTTTCACGAATAAACCAAACAATTAGTGATTAACTGCCACTTAATTCGTGAAAAACTTCAAAAGAAATTGCTTCGTCTTCTACCTATATCCATTCACGAACAACTTGCGAATTTTCTCACTAAAGCTTTGCCAATTTCAACCTTCAACAAGTTTGTTTCCAAGCTTGGCTTGATAAACATTCATCATGCTTAATTTGAGATGGACTGTTGAAATATTAAGCTAATTGTAGTTATTAATTGGAATTAACTTATAGCCCTTGTGTTGTACATTTGTCAAAAGATAATTGGTTTTCTTTTGAGCTATTTTGATTGGTTAGGATAATTCCCTCTCTATTGTAGTTCAAATATGAGGATATAAACCCACTAGCCTGTACCTTGTATCAGTATGAAAGCATAACAAAAATCCCTCTGTATCTTCTCTTTCAATTCTTTTTCTTTGAAAATGCTTCATCACAATAAACCATGATTAAGAAAATAGTGGAAGACACATTTATCATGAAGAAGATGAGATATAGAAACATTGTCACATGGACATTATGATGCCTTATTGTGTTATTGAATCTGTAAAAAAGCCTCTCATAATACCATTCTTATTAACTTATTATTGCTTCGGTAAAAAAACTTCTCATAACACTTTAGCTGTGAATTTTTAATGATTAAATGTATTGAAACAATTTAAAAAGGGATATGTAATGTTTTCATTTTATATTTTAATACAGATAAATGGTTTTTTTCTCCCTCTTCTTAAATATTTATTTTAATTAATTTTTCTTTCATCTTTCCGCTGTTGGATTGTGCACCAAAGAGATAGGAAAACATAAAAGGCATGAGGAGATCCTATTCCCTCAAATACCTTATGTTTTTTTACCTTATGTTTTTTTCTCATGAATGGTGCCCATATAGATATTATCACTTATTTAGTAATGTCACTTTTAGAATTATTTTGGTAGATAAGGTAATTATTTGAAATTAAAAGGTTCGACCATAATTGTCCTGGTATATGCAATGTTTTTCCACTTTTCACTACTCTTTATCTATAAGTACTCCAATTTTATATATACTTAAATTCTTTTTTATCTGGATAAAATTATTAGTTTTAGTTTTCAAATGTTATTTTGTGCCATTTCTTTTTGTCGTCAAACATTGCTACATTTTTCTCTCGGTAAAAAAACATAATTGTTTTAGAGGACTAAATATGATGACGACAAATTTCAATGGTGGAAATTTTAGAGAAATTAAATTTTTTTTATTTATAAATAACACCAATAACTTATGTAGATTAAAAGATGGTGTTTATTTTAAATTTAATATGTATTTAATTAAATTTTATATTGTATCGAATAAATTTATCTGTACAAATTTACGGTTCTAAACATTTATATTTTTTTTTGAGATCTATCAAATATGAACTGTGTTCTGATGTTTGAATTGATTGCATGTTTTCAATTTATTTCTAATATTTATAAATCATTTATGATTGTCATCTTTTGCTAGAATGATTCATTGTTTTTTTTATAAACGAGAAATGTGTACTGTTGGTAAAAAAAACTTATAATTGAGAAAAAATTTATTGTTGATACAAATATTTTTATAAATGAGAAAAAGTGTATCGTTGATACAAATATCTCAATAAACGGAAAAAGTATATAGTTTGTACAAATATTTTTATAAACGGGAAAACATGCATTCACTTCAACAAGTTTTTAAATATTTGCTTTCAATCTGTTTGATATTAGCATAATTCCTTCGTAACAAATTATTTTTATAAACGAGAGTAAGTTACAAATATTTTTATAAATACACACGGGTTCTAAGTGCTTATATAGTATCAAATAATTGTATTATTCTTACAAATATTTGAAAACACTACTTGCATCAAAGCATTACAGTTAATGCTTTTTATTAGTCTAAATTTGTAACTCTGTAAATATTTATGATATTTAAAATAAGTTTTAAAATTGACAAATAAGATATCACAACGTGTAATATGATTTCAGATGGAACTCGGTTTCATATCACAAAAGCATCGGAAAAAAAGCTGGTGAGTTCGAGATAATTCATCATTGTCTATGCATATTTTTTTTGTTAGATATTATATACTGGAGTGGAAATATCCTCGGATGATTAATAATTTTAGTGGTTGAAGCTAATTGAAATGACACAATCTACTTATTCCAACACTTCAATGAAACTAAATTATAATTTGTCTTTATTTACAGTTTTGTAATCTAAATGCATTCAAATTGCATAAATTTGTAAGTAAAATGAATATTGATTCTTATTAAAATTTGGTTGAACTATGCTAACCACACAACTCAATGATGCACTGCTCTGTGCACACATACAACTGGATAAAGAAGTTTATAAACTATAAACATTTTAGTTTTAGAATCAGAGTCTTAGTAGTTTTTAAAATCATTGAATTAAAACCAAGAATCATTTTAATTTGGAGTATTTTTGAGGGGCCATTAATGAATCAAGAATTTTCAAGTTGGATTGGATCGTGAAAAGAAAAAAAAATGATTGTGAAAAAATGCTGAGAAAGAGAGAAAATATGAAGGACACCGAAAAAACATTGAAGATTGTTCATTGTGATGAAGGTCTCTTATAAACGGAAAAAAATAAATTGCTCGTTATAATTAAGGTCCTTGCAGGCATAGAAACAACTTGAGGGGACAACAATGAATCAAGAAGGTGTCATACTCCAAAATTTTCCTTCCTACTTCTCAAGACATTTCATACATCCATTCCTCAAGGGTTGATCAGACAAATCCTCTCCTAGACAATCAATCCAAACTAGGGTTTGGCAATTCTCAGATCAAGATGGACTTCCAACATCTCCAATGGTCATCATGCCTCCTCATATGCTTCAAAGATTCTCCATGCCAAGCTTCAAGCCTTACAAGTCAAGTTTCCTTAGACAATTGCTCAGATGGTTGAAAATCAGTTATATTGGACCAAAAGTCAACTGTGGTCAACATACAGTCAAACTTCATGATTCTTGGTGAACATCCTCATTTTGAAGTCACATTCATCATTTGATCAAGGGTTGATCATGATTCATCAAGAAAACTCAAGATTTGCTCAAAAGTCAAACTTTTCAAATTAGGGTTTTCTAGAGAAAAGTCAACTGAACTTTGGCTGAGCATAACTTCTTCATACTTTCTCAGAAATTTTTCCACCACCTCTCATTTTGAAGGAAATTCAATTTTCTACAACTTCATGTCTCACAAGCATGGTCAAAAAATACTTCATTTGGAAGGTATGGATCAAAATATTACAGGTCCTTTTCAAAGTCAACAAAAAGTCAACTTTTTGTAATGAAGTTTTATTGAGCAGGGAAACTCCAATTGAGATGAAACCAAAGAGGTTGTTTAGAGGATACCTAGAGCTTTCTAAAAAGTCCAAGAACACTCAAAAATATTGAAAATTGAGCAAAATACACCTTGCACAAGTTGGGCATTTTTGAAGAGGTGCACAAAGAGAAATACTTGTCAAAACCCAAAATTTTGCAAATGGGCCCAACTTTTCTTGGTTTAAACTTGTTCCTCAGTTTATTTGGAACCTCCAAGCCCAATGCCACGAATTTTGTCTTTATTTTTCTATTTAATTTGAATTTTGTTCATTTAAAAACAAATTAAATTAAAATATAAGATATAAAATCAAAATTAAATGCAAAGTGATTTTTTCTCTCATTCTTGAGGTCCAAGCAACTCATAAAAGCTGGCAAATTTCAAAATTTACATTGATTTGGCAAGAAATTAATGAAAATTGGATCAAAAAAGGAAGATTTGATTTCATACAAAATCAAATATTTTTTACATTGATTGATCAATATTTGCTCTTGAATTCAGCCCAAAATTCATCCATTATAAATATACAATGTATACAACATGAGAAAGGACAGAAAAATTTCTTGGAGGAACCCTAACCTAAGTCAAAAAACCCGTGGTATTCAAGCTACCTGCAACCCTAGTTCCAACTTATTTCAATTGGTTTTGAGCATTCCATTGCATTCCTTGGAGTCCCTGGAGTCGATCTAGACCTTTACAAACCTCAAAAACATCAAGAATCACGAAAATCCAGTTTTGGTTTGTTCATACTTTTTCCAAAATCGATTTTTATCATTCATGCATCTTTAACGAGTTTTGATGTTTGTTTTGTGTTTAGATTGAAGTTTGGAAACTTTCTGCATAGTTGAATTGCGTTTTAGTGGTCTGAATCAGAAATCACCATGGCTAGGGTTCCACTGCTCGAATTGGGATCTCATGAAATCCGTTAAATTGGACCAAACCAGTGCCACCATCGTGTTTAGAACGATGTTTCCAGTCGAACCATGGCTTCATAACTCATTTATATTGCTTGTGCTTGATTTTTGAAATATGCAGGGGCCTTAGCGTCGAACAAGACCGACGCTAAGTGTTTGAAAATTCAAACGAAGAAGATGAAGATCTTCGCGCGTGTTCTTGGTTCCCAGAATTCAAATCCATTCAAAAACGCTTCGTTTCATTATTTTGACACCAAACACGGTTTGGTCCAGTGGTGAAGGAGGCGCGTGTTTTCCCAGTGGGCACGGGTTCGATTCCTGGCAGGACCAATTC
Organism: Vicia sativa; assembly: GCA_021764765.1. NCBI lineage: Eukaryota > Viridiplantae > Streptophyta > Magnoliopsida > Fabales > Fabaceae > Vicia > Vicia sativa. Next base: position 221,753,643 of record CM038794.1, on the reverse strand, counting down.
TTTTTATCACTTAGAAAACTAACATATTTTTTTTTACTATTTTTTTTTTTTATAAATATTTTCATGTTATTTTAATTTATCTTCAAATAATTTTATCATGCATCTAAAAATCACCAAAAATATTTCTTTTTTGCATTATTATCAGAAAAATACTTATTTAATTTTTAGCATTAAAATTAATATTTTTGCATGCATATTTTATTTAATTTCTAATTAATCATTAATTTGACTTTTAATTGCTTTTAAATTATCAAAACGATCCAGAAAATTACCAAAAAAATATCTTATCATATTAATGTCATTACTAATCAAAAACCTTTTTCCTCATTCAAAAATATTTCTTTTTACTAACATTTTCTTCTTATGCAATTTCTCTCGTTTTCCGATTATGTATCTGTTTGCAGGTTGCAACGTTTCGGACGATTTTTCTTGCTTTTCTTTTTCAATTATGTAACTGCCTATATGATGTAATAGTTTAATTAAGACTTTTATTTTCTGCACTCTTATTATGTAACTGCCCCAAAGCCATGTAATAGCGTAGGACTTTATCTTTCCGCACTTTACATTTCCGCAATTTACTTTCTGTACCCTATAAACTGCTAGTAATTAGGTGTGTATGGCAAGATAAAATTGGACATAGACCACTCATAATTCCAAGATAAAATATCTGAATTAAACACACTCTTTTCACACATGCACCCCCTAGAGTATTCTCTCTCGTTGCCTTTACGAATACAAATGGTCAAGTCCTCGCGTAGAGGTATTCTAGCACCGTTGCCTACAAACAAATCATCATAGTCCCTTCGATACAAAGATCATAGACCCACGATGTCGCCTACGAATACATGATCTTGACCCTCGATTGTTGCTTACGAAAAGTGATGATAGTCCTTTCGAATGTGCTAGGATACTCCTATAAGTTGCCTTCTATGACCATCCGATGTCCCTTCGAATGTCCCGCTTACATCCAACGAATAGGGTTACCTACCAACTAATGGTATGGATAGCACTATTCTAAAGGAAAGTAAAACAACACGAAAACGGCCATTCTGAGTAGGTAATAAGACTTTTAGTTGCTTGCTCTATCAAATACTTTTCACACCTCACACTTTTTTGTCAAAGTTCAAACACTTTTCAAAAACGAAACATTTCCGAACACTTTGTATACATTCCTACATGAATCATTACAAAGTCAAAGCGAAATGCCTTTTTCAAAACATTTTTCTCAAACACACAGAAAGCACAATTTTAAAAATGATCTAAGAGCCCGTAGATAACTACGGATGGAAAGGGGTGCTAATACCTTACCTTTTCATAACCTTCTCCCTTACTCAGAATCTAACGAAGGTCTTTTCCTGTTCTTTTCACCTTCCCTTAATTGGATAAAAGAAAAGTCGGTGGCGACTCTTGCTATCCGCAACATTTGCGATAAAAAGCAAAACAAATCTCAAAGTCAGTTCACCGTATTACAGAAGGGTATTACACAGACCAAGGACTCGAACCGAGGTCAACTTCTTTATTGCAGACTTTGGTGTACGACTGGTTCAAGCTCATCTTCGATAACTTATTTTCACGGTTTAACTACTTATTTAAATACTGCAACTATTTAATTCCAATCACTCTCTCCACATTTCTCTCTCTTATGGGCCAATAAGAACTTCTTTTTTCCTTTCTCTCATGGAACCCACCACGTATATACTCTTTCTTTCTCATCTACAATATGGCAGAAAATAATCCACCAACTAATGCATAAGCATTCTTCATAAGCTCGTATTTGGAACCCTCACAACTCACAAAGATAAAGCTTCTCACAACTCTAACTCTAAAGCTATAACCGTCAATAATAATAACCATGTTTTCTAAAACTTCAAAACGATAACGTAGCGCGACGAAATGGTGATGTCCATTCTTAACTATAGTTATGTTGTGTTCACCGATGATATGGAACATCTAACAACATTTTTATTAAAATATGTTTTATTCATCTCAGTTATGAGATTTGTTCATTCTTCTTCTTTTGTTTTTTATTATGACCTTGCTCTATTTTTCCTTGTTTTGGTTGTGATATTATTGTTAGTAGATATTGTTGCATAAGGTTTATGTTGATGTTGAAAAAATGGTGAAGACTGTATTGATGTAGTTTATGACGTTTACTATTTTTCTTTGGTTTCAAGATGAAAATAAATAGTAGTGATGGTGATGAAGTAAGGCTTGTTGATGAAATGGAGTGTCTGATACTTAAGTATACAACACCTCTGCACTGTCTAATACTTAAGTAACACAACCCTTGAAAATTGCTCAATCTCCAAATTCCTACTCAAAATTGATTCAACCATAAACCCAAACCATATGCTGTAGGTGAGTGCATGAAAAAAATATGGGTACCATGAAAAAAATCGCAAGCATTCACAATTTAGGAGTATTCATAATTTTCAAAACCATGTGTGTGGCCATGCTCATGAATCAATACAACAACAATGATGAAATATATTGTTAGAATATTAAAGACTCCATTGATGGTGTGAAGAAAAGTTTGAGAAAAGAGAGAGTGAAACAGTGAAGCTTTGTTATTATTGCTTAGCTTACAAAGAAGACACCAAGCAACTTATATATACACAGCGTTTCTTAACTAACTAACTGCTAAATAAGAAACCCTAACTAACTTATAACTGAAACGGTTAATAAGAGTTTCCTAAGGAAGCTAGGCAGTTAAGCAGCAAAGAGCATGTGTTCCAACAACCTCCCTCAAGCTGTAGCATGATAAATGTTGATCATGCCAAGCTTGGACACGAATTCATTGAACTTTGTTGGTTGAAGCGACTTGGTCAAAAAATCTGCCAATTGCTCTTGTGATGAAATCGGTAGTAATTTCAGTAAGCCTTGTTGAAATTTTTCATGAACCAAATGGCAGTCTATTTCTAGATCAACCATAAGTGTCAGCACCTTTTTACGAGTATCTATGGGACAGAAAAGAGGTGGTTTATACATAACCAATACTGTAGATTTTGGATCAATAACTTCTAATTTAGAAGATTCATCATCAGAAATATCCATATGGTCAGCAGGTGGTTGCCACAGAGCATTGTCAAGCTGTAGTAGTGGCTTCTCGTTCCAGATATTGTAAGCTGCTTGCTTCAGACCATTCAGACACCCAGTAAATTTCTCATAAACATGATAGTAACACAGCTCTTTAAGTTTTAGGGATTCAACACTGAATCTCTTTCTGAATGTTCTCCATAGATCAGCTGATGAATGTGGGCTCAGGTTGCTGGCGTAATCTTCCTTAAGTAGTTCTAGCCAAATCAACATTTATGTTTCAAACTTCTGCAAAAGTATACTAACATCTATATGCACAGGTTTGGGAACATCTTTCTTTTTGGTAAGGGAGTTGAGATCAACTATGGTTCTGAGAAATTCTGGGGAGTCAAGATTTTATGGATAGGGAAGTTTTGTAGTAGAGATTGGTGGTAAGTTTTGTGTGGCAAGTGTAGGTTCAAAGGTTGGATTGACAGTAATTTCTAGGGATTGAGGATGTGGAAGTGTTGTGGTGATGGTGATGGTGACTTGGGAAGTAGGGATATGTTGTGGAGACTTGGGAATAGTGAAAATGTTTGTAGTGGGTAGAGGAAATGAAGGGAATTGAGTGTTCAGAGGGACATTTATGCCAGGCAATAGCCAAGATGGAACATCTGAGTTACATTCATTGTTGTTTGGGTGTGGAAGAAGTGTTGGAGATGGTGGCGCATTTGGATATGGTTGGTTGGGAGCAGAGACAGGAATTTCCTGTGGAGCACTTTATGGGGAGATAACTGGTGTGAATTTTGTGGTAGTGATTGAGGGTGGAACTTTTGTATTGAAGGCATAAAAATTATCTATATCTGGTAAGACTTGTGCAATTTGGGGATTGATTTCTAGAGCTTCTGATGGGGCAATGAGATCTATATCTACATCTATGGTATCTAGAGATTGTTTTGTGGTCTGTGATGCTAAGGGAACAAAGGTTGAATTGGTTTGTGCAGTAAATGTTACTATATTAGTAGGATTGTGAACAGAAATGGGATCAGAAGTTGTACTTGAGGTTGTCTTCTTTTTCTTCTTCTGAGACTTTGGGGGTCTTGCAGAAGTTCCATCGCCATCTGCTTTCCTATTCCTTGCCTTCTTAGCTGGACTTGGTGAATCTCTTCCTTGCATCCAATATGGAGTAAGAAATAGAGTCTTGTTATTTTCCTTCTCCTTTAGGATAAGGCTATCCATACCATTAGTTGGTAGGTAACTTTATCCGTTGGATGTGAAGGGACAATCGTAGGGTCATCGTATGGTCATTGAAGGCAACATGTAAGGATATCTTTAGCAATTCGAAGGGACGATCATCATTTTTTCGTAGGCAACAACCGAGGGACGAGATCATATATCCTTAGGCAACTGTTGAAAAATATATTTTCGGCAAATATTTTTATATCGTATCCACGGAGATTGGGTGATATTACCGCCGTTCTATAGTTAAAATTGCTTTAAGTTTACAAATTGAAAATGGTTTGTTTATGTTTGGAAATGTATCATGCATTTGTGACATAAAATGAAAATACTAAAAATGTGGTTTTTATCAATTAAAAAGACTTTGTCAAGATTTGGTTTCACCATTCCATTTCCATCTATTTTCTTATAACTAGTATGTGAACTCACTAGGTTTGAATCTAATCTAATATCCTCTCAATACCATTTATGTCTAAATGATAATGTGATATTTGTTAAATTAATCCTTTAGATAATTTCTTCATCCAAAATTTTAATCTAACAATCCCTAATAATTGATATAAAGGAAAAGCAAGAAATAAACCTATTTCTACAATTCAAATCTTACTTGAGAAAATGCTTGATAACCATAAGTTAAATTATCTTTTTCAACAATAATATAACTTGAAGTATTCAAATAACCAAACAAGATTTTCTCTATATTCAACCTCAAATTGTTCACATACAAAGATGTATAAGAATTACATAATGGATTTGGGATAGTTACTACCTTAATCTTGACAAAATTGGAAAATTAGCTCCTCATCACCATTGTTGCCATTAACAAGCTTTTGTATTCTTCTCTCCAAAGTTCTATATCTTTCCAAATCTGATTGTGAATAATTCTAAACAACCTTCCAAAACTATCTTTTGTTTCCTTCTTTCTCTCTCCTTGATTTTGCTTTTCCTTCTCATCATTGCACATGATAAGACCTTTTCATGCAACCACTCCTTTCTCTTGGCCCAAAAGTAACTAAAAGTAAATCTTCACGCCACCCCAAGACGGTGACCCAAAGATACTTCTAATCATCTCAAAAGCAATTGCGACCACGCGATTCGGCGCCAACCAAGGACGCGGCGCGAACTAAGGCAAATGAGGTTCATGGCGCCGAAGGACGCATGGCCAGGCGCTTCATGCTCCTTTGACTTTTCCTTGCCTCCTTTTGTCTTATCTTGATCTTTCTTTGACTTGGTTGCTTCTTCCAACTCCAATTGAATCCAAGTAATTCTTTTTCTCTAAAAAATGCTACAAAACTAACAATTAAGGTAAAATATCTATTCTATTAAAATAAAAACAATAATAATTGCATATTTGTGAATTGTGTGACTAAAAGGATAAAAATTAAATAAAACTTTGTTAAAAGGACCATTAAAAATGTATGAAAATTAGTGCAATTTGGTCCTTAACAACTCTCCCCAACTTACCATTTTGTTTGTCCCTAAACAAAAGTTTTTCATCAAGTTATCCAAAGTAATATGAAACAAGAGAAGGAATGAGAATTAATTAAAGACACTTGGTTGGTTCAAAAGTATACAGCTTCCATGATTCACTTACCTCAATAATAGAACAAAACGTGAACAATATAATGGTTAGGTGCAAAGTACATACCAAGGAATTCAAAGCGATACATGTCAAAATTGAATCAAACCTACACACAATTTATAATAATTAAACACAAGATGTTCTTTCACTCATCCGAACAATTAAATCAACAACGATTCGAATCATGCGGCCATCAAAACAAATACCAAATCATTTGAAAAATGAGAATCAAGAGGTCTTTCATGGGTTGTAATGCGGTTTGGGTTACAAAGAAAGGATAATATCAAGGGGAATCAAACAAAATACTTATCCTAAGGGAGCACTTTTATCAATTCAACTCAACAGCACTTCTTCTTTGATCCAATTTTTTTCTTCTATTTTTCAACAACATACAACCGGGAGCTCTTTGATATTTTTAATTCTATTTACTCCATGGTTTCCAAAAGTATCCACTTGTTCTTAATAAGGATCACTTATTTTCTTTTCTTTTTGATCAACTTTTATTCTCTCCCCAACTTTAGTTTTCAACATAATTATTAATACAAATAATGCTCCCCTTAGAAAAAACAAATTTGCAACCAAATTGGTTGAGGGTTAAAATGAGACCAAAAAACAAATTTCTAAGATTCATTCATTCACACGATTTTTGCAATTTTCTATTGAATGAATCCTAAAACAAGCTCAAAGGGGTTAACTAGGGATCACTCCTCACAAGGTTAGTTGATTCAAACTTTTTTTTTGGCCAAGTGGTTTTTCTCAATAACAAACAATGCCTCTAGCATTTTCACAATTTTCACAAAAATGGACTAATGCATGATTTGGCATGATAAGAATGAGTTGAAATAAGATTCGGTATCCCGCATTTAGTGTACAATGGAAAGTTACCTCACAATTGGTTAAGTTCTACTTTGATTCAACATGGACATGTATCTCAAGGAATTCATGATATGTAATTTGCACAAACCATCACCTATTCATGTTAATTCTAGAAATCGGTAAAAGTGTACCTTGAATTGCCGAGTACCAATCTTATCATCACCATCCAAAGTGTCTTGCGTTCCTCTCTTGAAACCGTTACTTTGTTACTTCAAGCTTAGCTTAATGAACAAACAATTAAACAAACTTTTTGAAAAAGTGGGGTGTCCCAAATTCCATAAATTCAACTAATAAACTTTTAAAACACACCATTAAACAGTTATGCAATTAACGAGAAAAGTTTAAACGGTGAACTAGAGCCACCAAAAGTACAATTAACAACAAAATAAATAAATAAAAAACTGAAACTAAAATAAATCTACTTCTACCACTAGTCTTTTAACTTTCCTCATCGTCACCACCACCCACTGGACCAATGGCTTCCTCCATCTCTTCATCCACTTGTGCACCACTGGTCTGTCCACTGCTGCCAGCACCCCCCATAAAACTTGGCCTGCCCTCAGGCCAAATTAGCATAAGACACATACTCATCCTGAGTGGGGAAAGTGCGATCCTCGGGTGCCAAAAAAGTATTTTGAAATTGTTGTTGCATGGCATCAAAAAGGAAGGCTTGAGATCTCCTCGAAGCCTCAAAGTTTTCACAGCAATAGCTAGCAAAAGCCATCTGATCAAAAGCGGGGGCACGACGAGGTTTAGGTCGGGAAGATGAAGTACCTGCTCCTTCCGCTTTATCCAACGGTGCCTGACAAAACTTGTTCACAAAATAATCATTAATAGTGCTTGTTATGGTGTAATGGACTTCATTAGGGAGAAGCACATTTGCTTTCTTGCAAAGTCCCATAATTAGGCCCGGGTAAATGAGAACTCCGGCCTTTCCACCATGCTTCGTCCCACTTGTGGCGACTTTCCGCATTTCTCCCGCAATGATGGAAGCTACATCCACAGATTTTCCAGACAAAATATAAGAGAGCAGGCAGCCCACATCCAGTGGAATAGTGGTGGTATGGCTACGCGGTCGGATGTTATTCAAAAGGAGAACCAAGACGGCTCGAGCTTCCAAGGTGAGGTCCTCTCGCTTCCAATGCTTGGGCAGCCCTTGATCATTAAGGAGATAGCTCCTTCCTTGAAGGCTGCTCATTAACCTCATTAAAGTCCCACTCTTGAGTCGCCATTTTTTCGCGATATTGACATCGCTCTCCGTCTCGCAAGGTGAGAGGGTTCCCCAAAAAATTGTTCAACGCATCTCTATGAAAGACGATGACCTTGCCTCTCACTTGCGTTTTGTAGTGATACGCTTTACCTTCCTCCACTTGAATGGCATTAGCGTAAAACTCACGCACAATATCATAGTTAATCTCCCTCTCCGGTTCGCACAACTTATGCCACTTCCTATCCTCGATAAGCTGCACGATCTTCTTTCCCATTAGGAGCGAAGTTTACAAGTCGCTCGGCTTGGATTGTTCTTCGCACAAGGGCCTCATATCTCTCTTCGCATTCATCGTTTGAGAACCGTCGCACACCTCGTAAAGGTCCGGAACTGGTGTATTTCTGGCGTTTAGACATCTGCAAAAACCATACCAAACCAACACAACACACAAAATATCAGTACCACAGAGCAATTTGCTTTGCTGGAATTGCTGGGTTCGCGGCGGCACCGGGCGTCTGGCGAAACCGGAAAACCAGCAAGCTTACAAGTAGCCAAATCACTCATTCAAGCATCCTTCTAACAATCAGTATTGAAAAGTATTGACACAAGATTCCCTAATGCTATTCCTTAATCATTCTAACAATTTCCAACACTAATTTCCTAACACATGCAATTTGAAATTCCTAACCCTAACAATGCAAATTTCAGAATTTAAATTCAAAGAGGGAGAGAAGATTTCAGATTTCATACCTTGGTATCTTGATTGAGATTTGGGTTAGGAAATTAGAGAGGGAGTGAGTAGGGTTTGCTTGAATTAAGAAGGAATGTAATTGATTTTGAGTGTGGGAGAAGAGGGAAAAGGGTTTTGAAAAAAAACTAACTAAAAGTAAGCAAAATAAAGAAAATAGGGAAACTGAACCCGCACTGGTCGCGGCGCGCAAGGCCTACGCGGCGCGTACTGATTGAAAAATTGATTCTGGAAAGTTGCTGTCCAACCAGTTCGCGACGCGAATACCTTACGCGGCGCGTACTGAATGAGAAAACTGACAACAAAAGTTTATGTCTGCTACTTCGCGACGCAAACGTAGGTACACGCCGCGCACTTAGTTTTCTGCAAAGGACGCGGCGCGAACATCTCACGCGCGGCGCCAACTGAGACAGATTTTTTAAAAAAATTAGATGCTGCAGATTTTCAGTTTTCCACCAAACTTGAGCAGAAGGGGTATTGCTCCTAGAAAGCTAAAAATTACTCTAAAAATAAAAGAATTACTTACTACGTTGGGTTGCCTCCCAACAAGCGCTTTGTTTAACGTCGTTCGACCTCGACGGTTCATTGGTGCTTCACGGCTCAACGAGCGAAATGACGCACACTTGCCGGTTGAAATCACCACCTTGGTAAATTTTCAGTCGCTGCCCATTTACCGTCCAGCTTGCTTTTGTTTTAGGATCCTCCACCACAATGGCTCCATAACTTTTTACTTCTTTAATCACAAACGGTCCCGACCATTTTGACTTCAATTTACCCGGAAAAAGCTTAAGTCTTGAGTTGAATAAAAGTACCATTTGCCCCACTTGGAATTCCTTCAACTTGATCCTACCATCATGATATGCTTTTATTTTTTCTTTGTAGAGTTTGTTTGAATGATAAGCATTATTCCTTAACTCTTCAACTTCATGAAGTTGATCTTTGCGCTTTTCTCCGGCTAGATTATGGTCGAAATTTAGGAATTTGAGAGCCCAAAGTGCTCTATGTTCCAATTCCACCGGGAGGTGACAAGTCTTACCGTAGACCATTTGAAATGGAGTCAATCCGATGGGAGCTTTGTATGCAGTCCTGTATGCCCATAATGCTTCATCCAACTTTGTGGACCACTCTTTTCTTGAACTTGAAACTGTTTTCTCAAGAATCCTTTTGATTTCTCTGTTAGATACCTCGGTTTGACCATTTGCTTGGGGATGGTAAGGGGTGGTGACTTTATGCTTGACACCATAATGTTCTAAAACTTTTTCTAACGGTGCATTGCAAAAATGCGAGCCACCATCACTTACCAACACCCTTGGCATACCAAAACGTGAAAAGATGTTTTTCTTTAAAAAATTTATCACCGTTTTGGAATCAGCCTTGGGTGAAGCAATCGCTTCCACCCATTTTGATACATAGTCAACCGCAACCAGAATATATTCATTGGAGAAAGATGGGGGAAACGGGCCAACGAAATCAATGCCCCAACAATCAAAGACCTCAACTTCTAACATATTGGTTAGGGCATTTCATCTCGTTTACCTATTCCACCACTTCTTTGACATTGGTCACAACTTTTGAATGCTCATGAGCATCTTTGAAGAGCGGCCAATAAAATCCCGATTGTAGGATTTTAGTGGCTGTCCGCAACCCGCTATAGTGTCCTCCGTAGGGAGAGTTGTGACAATGCCAAAGAATATCTTTGGACTCTTCGGTTGTTAAACACCACCTCAATATGCTGTCCACACCTACTTTGAATAAGTATGGATCATCCCAAACATATTGCTTGACATCCGACAAGAATTTCTTCTTTTGGTTACTAGTGAGGTCTTCCGGTATTAACCCGGTTGCTTTAAAATTAGCAAAATCAGCAAACCAAGGCCTCACTTGTATCGCATAAAGTTTCTCATCCGGGAATTCTTCCCTCACTTTCGTTTCTTTCTTTGTAACTTCTACATTGACCAATCGGGACAAGTGATCCGCTACCAAATTTTCGGAACCTTTTTTATCCCGGATTTCCAAATCAAATTCTTGTAATAATAGAATCCAACGGATTAATCTTTGTTTGGAATCCGGTTTGGTTAACAAATACTTGATAGCCGAATGGTCAGTGTAAATTACAACTCTTGAACCGATCAAATAAGCTCTAAATTTTTCCAATGCATACACTATAGCTAGTAATTCCTTTTCGGTAGTTGCATAATTAATTTGTGCCTCATTTAAGACCTTACTAGCATAATGTATAGCATGAAAAACCTTTGCTTTTCTTTGACCCAAAACAGCACCAACCGCATAATCGCTTGCATCATACATAAGTTCAAAGTCTAGTTTCCAATTAGGTGCAACGATTACGGGTGTGGTGATCAACTTTTCTTTTAACTCAAGAAAAGCTTATAGACACGACTCATCAAAATTAAATTGCGTACCTTTGTTGAGTAAGTTACTCAAAGGTTTAGCTATCTTTGAAAAATCCTTGATGAACCTTCTATAAAATCCCGCGTGGCCAAGAAAGCTTCTCACTCCTTTGATGTTGATTGGTGGGGGCAGCTTTTCGATCACTTCAACTTTAGCTTTATCCACTTCAAGCCCCTTTGAGGAAATTTTATGACCAAGGACTACACCTTGGTAACCATGAAATTACACTTCTCCCAATTGAGCACAAGATTTGTCTCAACACATCTCTCAACACCACATCCATTTTTCAAACATAGATCAAGGATGCACCATACACGGAAAAATCATCCATAAACACTTGATGCATTCTTCAATCAAGTCGGCGAAAATCGCTTGCATACACCGTTGAAATGTTCTGAGCGTTACATAACCCGAATGGCATCCTCCGATAAGCAAAAATACCAAAAGGACAAGTAAAGGCTGTTTTTTCATGATCCGCCGGATTCACCGAAATTTGATTGTATCCCGAATAGCCATCCAAGAAACAATAGAAATTTTTACCGGCTAATCTTTCCAACATTTGATCCATGAAAGGTAGCGGAAATGATCTTTTCTTGTTGCTTGATTCAACCTCCGATAGTCTATACATCCTCCACCGGTCACCGTTCTTGTTGGAATTAATTCATTCTTATCATTACGGATGACCGTCATACCACCTTTTTTCGGAACTACTTGTACCGGACTCACCCATTCACTATCGGAAATAGGATAAATCATCCCGGCCTCTAGCAACTTCACTACTTCTTTTCGCACGACTTCCTTCATTGATGGATTCAAACGTCTTTGGGGTTGTGCAACGGGTTTGAAATCATCTTCCATCATTATCCTGCATGCGTTGGACTAATTCCCTTTAAATCGAACAGCACCCAACCTAATGCTCCTTCATTCTTCTTTAGGACTTGAATTAACTTGTGTTCCTCCTTCGGTGATAAAGTGTTGCTAATAATTACCGGTTTTGTGGCATTATCACCAAGAAAAACATACTTTAAATGCGCGGGCAGCATCTTTAATTCTAACTTCACCTCTTCAACTTCCTTGTTCTCATTCAAGTATTCCATTTTCTCCTCCTTATGATCGATTTCTTTACAAACTTCTAATTCACCCAAGATTTCCTCAATCTCTTTGTCTTCATTTTCGGATGAAATGGTATGAACTCCAATGAGAGATCTTTCTAATGGACTAGAAATATGCACTTGATTTACAATTCCCATTACTTCTTCTTCGATAACATCGATGTGGAAAATGTCATGCTTGTCTTTGGGATGCTTCATGGCTTGAAAAGATTAAAAGTCACCTCTTCATCTTGCACGTGCTTTCATAAGCCCATCATCAATGTCAATCATCATACGGGCTGTTTTCATGAAAGGTCGACCAAGAATCAATGGAACATCTCTATCTTCTTCCATATCAACTACCACGAAATCAACGTAAACAAGAATTTGTCTACTTTCACTAACATGTCTTGAGCAACCCCATATGGTGAAGTGGTAGATTTATCGGCTAGTTGCAAAGTCATCCTAGTAGCTTTCATCTCGATGTTCCCAATCTCTTAATAATGGATAAAGGAATCAAATTTATGCTAGACCCCAAATCAATTAGACCATTTCCGATGTAGGTATCCCCAATAGTTACCGGTAGGATAACTCGTCCCGGATCGGCTTCCTTTCTTGGGAGAGTTCTTTGGATTATGGCACTACAACGGGCATCAAGCAAAATTGTTTCATTATCCTCATATCTCTTTTTCTTGGTGAGGATGTCCTTCATGAACTTGGCATATTTTGGCATTTGCTCTAATGCTTCGGCAAATGGAATATTTATTTGAAGTTGCTTAAATATATCCATAAACCTAGCATAATGCCTTGCATTTTCCTTCTTTGATGGTGCATGTGGATATGGTAGGTGTTGGAGAGGAATTTTGCTCACTCCTTTATCTCCTCTCTTATTTCTCCTTGTATTTTTCTCCTTTTTCTCATTTTTTTCCTCATCTTCTTTTTCTTTTTCAACCAAGTCATCCTCCTTTTTTTCTAACTCCTCTTTTTCACCTACTACCTCTTCATCATCCTTATTCTCAATCATCACTTCATTATCATCTTCAACTACAATTTCATCACTTATTCCGTTGCTCACCCCTTTACCGCTTCTAGTAACAATTGCCTTGCAATGCTCATTCGGGTTGGTGTGAGTATTGGCGGAAAAGGATGGTCCCGTTTGTTGCTCGGCTAATTGCTTAGCAAGCTGCCCCACTTGATTCTCTAAATTCTTTATGGCAGCCACATTGCTCTTTTGATTCTCCATAGAAACTTGCATAAATTGGTTGAGTGTTTCTTCCAATTTTGAGCTTCCACCTTGAGATTGTTGGCCTTGAGCATTTGTGCTTTGGTATGGGCTTTGATGTTGATAATGTTGATTGTTGAATCTTGATGGTTGGTAGCCTTGGTTATTTCTTTGATAAGAGTTGTTGTGATGTGGAGGTTGCCTTTGGTAGCCTTGATTTTGATTGTTCACATAATTCACTTCTTGGAGGTGGACAATAGCCGGTAGGATGATCACCTTGACAAAGTTCACAACATGCCACTTGATGCTTGATTTGAGCTCCTTGCATTTCTTTCATTTGTTGTGGAAGTTTGGACATTTGTTGAGTAAGTAACTCCACTTGTTGTGAAAGTAGCTTGTTTTGAGCGAGAATTGCATCATTGGTGTTTAATTCAAGAACACCCGGTCTCCTTTGTGAAGGGTTTCGATCATGTTGACTTTGAAGATCATTAAGTGCCATTCGATCAATAATCACTATAGCATCTTCCGCACTTTTAGACATCAAAGAACCACCCGCGGTAGCATCTAAAAGTGTTTTGTGCACCGGTTGGAGTCCATTCCAGAATATATGGATTTGAGTGAGTTCATCAAAACCATGACCTTTGCATTTTCGTAATATAGACTTGAATCTTTCCCAAGCCTCATTTAGAGACTCGTTGCTTCCTTGAGTGAATACCGCAATTGCCGTTTTGGCTTCCATGAATCGGGATTGTGGAAAATACCTTTCTAAGAACTTTTCTTCTAATAAATTCCAATCCGTCATCACTCTTGGTAATTGATCGAGATACCACTCTTTAGCTTTTCCAATTAAGGAATGTGGAAACAATCTCTTGAATAGTGCCTCCTCACCCGCTTCATCTACCCCCGTTGCACCCGCAATCTCATAAAATTTGGTGAGATGCGTGAAAGGGTCTTCATGGTCCATTCCGGTGAACGGACTTGCATAAAGTAGTTGAACGATTCCGGTCTTCATCTCCGAGTTCCTTCCACCTTGAGCATTACGAGCAAATTGAGCGGTGCGTCTTGGACTATTTGCGGACATTTCGGTACGAACTTCACCCGCCATGTTTCCTTCGAAAGTGTTGGCACCTACTTCCTCAATTTGAATTGTTGAAGAAATATATGCTTCTTCTCTTAGTCTCCTCTCTTTGGCCAATTTTTGTCTTCTTCGTGTTTTGCTATTGAGCTTCCGGATCGTCCTTTCAATTTCGGAATTGAAGGGAAATTGTTCTTCGGTAGCTTTTTCCCGCATACACAAAAATTCTACAAAACTAGCAAACCAAGTGAAACACAAGAGATATTAATAAAGTAACAAAACTTAAAACAATGAACTATTGCAATGCTTGTAATATCAAACGCCAATCCGCACGCCAATTTGTTGAAAAGTATATTTTCGGCAAATATTTTTATATCGTATCCACGGAGATTGGGTGATATTACCGCCGTTCTATAGTTAAAATTGCTTTAAGTTTACAAATTGAAAATGGTTTGTTTATGTTTGGAAATGTATCATGCATTTGTGACATAAAATGAAAATACTAAAAATGTGGTTTTTATCAATTAAAAAGACTTTGTCAAGATTTGGTTTCACCATTCCATTTCCATCTATTTTCTTATAACTAGTATGTGAACTCACTAGGTTTGAATCTAATCTAATATCCTCTCAATACCATTTATGTCTAAATGATAATGTGATATTTGTTAAATTAATCCTTTAGATAATTTCTTCATCCAAAATTTTAATCTAACAATCCCTAATAATTGATATAAAGGAAAAGCAAGAAATAAACCTATTTCTACAATTCAAATCTTACTTGAGAAAATGCTTGATAACCATAAGTTAAATTATCTTTTTCAACAATAATATAACTTGAAGTATTCAAATAACCAAACAAGATTTTCTCTATATTCAACCTCAAATTGTTCACATACAAAGATGTATAAGAATTACATAATGGATTTGGGATAGTTACTACCTTAATCTTGACAAAATTGGAAAATTAGCTCCTCATCACCATTGTTGCCATTAACAAGCTTTTGTATTCTTCTCTCCAAAGTTCTATATCTTTCCAAATCTGATTGTGAATAATTCTAAACAACCTTCCAAAACTATCTTTTGTTTCCTTCTTTTCTCTCTCCTTGATTTTGCTTTTTCCTTCTCATCATTGCACATGATAAGACCTTTTCATGCAACCACTCCTTTCTCTTGGCCCAAAAGTAACTAAAGTAAATCTTCACGCCACCCCAAGACGGCTGACCCAAAGATACTTCTAATCATCTCAAAACAAATTCGACCACGCGCGTTCGGCGCCAACCAGGGCGGCGCGAACTAAGGCAAATGAGGTTGGCGCCCGGGAGCCAGCTTCATGCTCCTTTGACTTTTCCTTGCCTCCTTTTGTCTTATCTTGATCTTTCTTTGACTTGGTTGCTTCTTCCAACTCCAATTGAATCCAAGTAATTCTTTTTCTCTAAAAAATGCTACAAAACTAACAATTAAGGTGAAATATCTATTCTATTAAAATAAAAACAATAATAATTGCATATTTGTGAATTGTGTGAATAAAAGGATAAAAATTAAATAAAACTTGGTTAAAAGGACCATTAAAAATGTATGAAAATTAGTGCAATTTGGTCCTTAACAGCAACATCGAGGGTCATCGAGGGACTATGATCTTTGTGATGATTTTGAATCGAGGGACTTCGCTAATGGTACCCCCTACGTTCTAGGGACATGATCATTGTATTCGAAAGGCAACAAGAGAGGACACCCTAAGGGGGTGCAAGTTTGATAGAGTGTGTTAAGTTCAGATATTTAATCTTGGAAATTAGGGTTGTCTAAGATTGCTTTTAGTCTTGCCATACAATCCCTAGTTACTAACAGTTAAATATATACATTTATAGGCTGCAGAAAGTAAAGGTCCTACGCAATTATATGGCTTTGGGGCAGTTACATAATATAGGTTCAGAAAGTAAATTGTGAGAAAAGTAAATCTACGCTATTACAAAATAACCTTGCGACCTATACATCGATTTCTAGAATTTAAATGCGAAATGAAGTAAATAAATTAGAGAAAATATGTCTTAGGATAGGAAATAACATCTAAACCCTAATCGTAAAAGAAAAATATTTTTTGATATTTTTTAGAATTAATTTTAGTATGAAAAAGAAATTAAAAGTTAATTTAATGGTTAATTAACAATTAATTAAAATAAAAGGAAAAAAATGATTTTTGTGTCAAAATAAATTAAGGTTTTTATGATCTAAATCTAAAAAAAAGAAATATTTTTGTGATTTTTGTGGTATTTTTAAAAATATTTTTTAAAAGAAATTAATTGAAGAAATAAATTGAAAGAAAATTGAAAATAAATAAGAAAATTGAAAATACGTTAGTTTTGCAAAAAGGCAAAAAGAATTGGGGTAGCCAGGGATCTAACCCCTGCCCCTAAGGTCAAACGCGCGCCTCCCTTGCCAACTGAGGTGTGTGGATTAGTTGTCAAACAATGAAACAAATAAAATATAATTAAAAATATTTTCAGAAAATTAATTAGACAGAAAAATGCGTGCAAGCTTCATCTCCTTCGTTTTTGAATTTCCCACGGACATTACCCACAACTTTTCTGTGGGTAAGCCTATACCGACGCTTTTGTGTGTCACTACAACGCTGCAACTTTTCAAAAATCAAAAATATGCACAATAAATTTGTTAGGAGACCATGGATTGATTCAGTTTGACCCCCTGAGCATGAAGGTGCCATTGGTTTCGTCCAATTTTACCTGATTCATAAAGCCCTAATTCTGAGCTCTAAACCCTAACAATGGTGGATTCATGTTTCTGCACTTAAACTCAGATTAAACTATCCAGATATCTTGCAAACATCATCACAATCACAAATATGCAATTGAATTAAGTTAAATATGCATGAATCATTGAAATCGATTTTGAAAAATATTGAGCAAACCGTGATCGTGATTTCAGGATTCTTGATGTTTTGATCGATTGTAAATGGCTGGAACGGATTAGAGGATCACCAGGAAGCTGTTTGAATGCTTGGAATGGCTTGAATTGAAGCAAAACCTGGTCTGCCAATGCCTTGCAACTCACGGATTTTTTGTGTTAGGTTAGGGTTCTTGGCTGCTAAATTTCGTATCTTGATCATCTGAATGGCTTGTGTGTTTATAGAGGATGGAAATTAGGTCAAGAGATGTGAAGAAAATATATGCTTTCAATGAGAAAATATTTGATTTGGAATGGTATAAAATATTTCCTTTTTGGATTCAATCTCATTCAATTCCTTGCCAATCCAATATATTTCGAAATTAACAGCTATTTTGACTTGCTTGGATCTCAAGAATGACAAATATCCAGCCTTGCATCAATTGATTTGATTTTTAGTATTTTATTTAATTAAAAACGGGATTTAAATGAATAAAACCCAAAATAAATAAAAATAAAATAAAGGAGGCGTGCAATTGGTCTTGGAGGCCATGGATAATCTCAAGAATAAGTTTGGATCACAAAAACTTAGGCCCATTTATAAAAATTTGAATTTGCTAAGTATTTATCTTCATGCACTTCTTCAAAAATGTCAAACTTTCACAACTTGTATCTTGCTCAATTTTCAAAATTTTGAAGTATTATTGGACTTTTTAGAAATCTCAAGATGTCCTATAAACACTCTTTTTGGTTTCATCTTCATTGAAGTTTCAATGCTTATGTACACTTCTTTGCAAAAAGATGACTTTTTGTTGACTTTTAGGAGGACCTATAATGTCTTGATCCATAACTTTCAAATGAAGCACTTTTGGCCAAAGCTTGTGATACATGAAGTTGTAGAAATTGAATTTTATTTAAAATGATATTTGGTGGAAAATTTACTGATAAAGTATCTGAAAGTTATGCCTGGTCAAAGTTCTGTTGACTTTTCCCTAAGAAACCCTAATTTGGAAACTTTGACTTTTGACCAAATCATGAGTTTTCTTAATGAATCATGATCAACCCTTGATCAAATGATGAATGTGACTTCAAAATATTGATGTTGACCAAAAATGATGAAGTTTGACTGTATGTTGGCCACAATTAACTTTTTGTCCAATACAACTGATTTTCAACCATCTGAGCAATTGACTGAGCAAACTAGAGTTGTGAGTCTTGAAACTTGACACGGTGATACTTTGAGACATATGAGGAGGCATGATGACCACTTGAAGCATTAGAACTCATCTTTGACTTGAGAGAATCAAAACCCTAGTTGTTGGTTGATTG
The DNA here is from genome assembly GCA_021764765.1 of Vicia sativa. NCBI lineage: Eukaryota > Viridiplantae > Streptophyta > Magnoliopsida > Fabales > Fabaceae > Vicia > Vicia sativa. The sequence continues at coordinate 221,734,952 of CM038794.1, read as the reverse complement.
CTTAGGAGAGGGTTCATCTGGTCAACCCTTTAGAAATTCTTGAGTATGGAGATGTGGATTGTCTTGAAAAATAGGAGGGCAAATTTTGGGGTATAATAGTTGCCCCAGTTCAATCTTCTTGTACCTGAAGGGTTAGATTGGTATGCTTTCCTTTCGTGACTTGAAGGTAGAAGATGATTGAACACTCAAGTACACCTGAAAATTTGCGCTCGCTGGTGTACGAAATGAGATCGTCGTTGACGATGCACTAGAATGGGCTTACAGATGACATTTGGAGAAGTTGATGTTGGGGAGTGAGTCGTGTGTTAGAATCTATGCTCTTCTTTGAATGAGATTACTAGTATGTATTGATTTTCACCAAATATGCAACATTCTACAGGCGGAGAAATATCGGCGTGTAGTCGGAGATGGGCTTAAAGATGTCATCTGGAGTAGTTGATGATAAGAGAGTCAAAATAAACCTTCGTCTTGGCTTTATCTAAAATGAGTATACGTCAGGATGTAGATAGTTTTCCCGTCTTGTTTCGGGTATTAATTTGTATCCTGCTGTTTATTGATAGACCTGCCCGGTCGTTCAGATGGTTCTCCCGTCTTGTTTCGGGCATTAATCTTTGACCTTATGTTTGGAAAAATAACTTTCACATGCTGGGAAAACTTAACTTGAAATGATATGGTTAGTTCTATGCAGATTATGATGCATGCGAGTATATGATAATGCTCGTGAATGATATATGCACATGTTATGACTTTTATGAATGATGTATGAATGTATATGTTGTGGTATTTCAAAACATATCCGTCTTGAAGAAGATAGGAATGTTCTGTTGGGGATCTTTGATTTCTACTTGGGGATGAAGATCCTGACTGAGGATAAAAGAGATGTAGATTCCTCTGATGCACTATCTGACCAAGTTTCGGGTCTGGATATTAATGTTGTTGGGGAATGATGATCTTGAGAGGTACTCAGTCGGGGATGATCATCTCATGTATGAATCTTGTTGGGGAATAATGTGATCTTGTATAAACTATTACTGCTTAGAGACTGACATAATAAGTCGATTGATGATTGGTTACTGCTCAAGGACTAATGTAACAAAGTTGACGTTCACTGTGTGGGGACTGACGTGACAACGTAGATGATCACTGCTCGGGGACTAATGTGATGAGTTGAGACGATCATTGCTCAGGGACTAATGTGATGAAGTTGATAGGATCACTGCTTGGGGACTAACATGATGATGTTGATAGGATCACTGCTCGGGGACTAATATGATGAAGCTAATAGGATCACTGCTCGGGGACTAACGTGATTAATTGATAGGGTCACTGCTCGGGGACTAAAGTGATGAAGCTGATAGGATCACTTCTCGAGAACTAACGTGATGAATTTATAGGATCACTTCTCGGGGACTAATATGATGAAGTTGATAGGATCATTGCTCGGGGACTAATGTGATGAAGTTGATAGGATCACTGCTCGGGGACTAACATGATGAAGTTGATAGGATCATTGCTCGGAGACTAATGTGATGAAGTTGATAGGATCACTGCTCGGGGACTAACGTGATGAATTGATAGGATCACTACTTAGGGACTAACGTGATGAGTATAAGTGTTGGACACTATTGGAAGAAGATGATAGAGTAATAATCTTGTTGGGAAATCTATCTCTGTCGAGGGAGTGATGGCTCTGTGGGGCTTGTGGATATTATTCTTGTGGGAATATACCTTTGTGAAAATGACTCTGTGGGGATGTGTTGGTGACTTTAGTTGTCATCTCAATTCCTAGAGTTTGTAGTAATTTCTATTTCTGTTTGCTTTTCGTGTGTTTATGAACAGATATTTATTGTCATATGCATATAATCATTCAAAGCAATCATTGGACTTATACAAACAAAACAGATAAAAGTAAAAATTGAAACTGGAAAAGGAGGATTGTATTAGTTTTGAAAAGTGGGCCTATAGACAGGCAATTTGTGCACAAAGAGACAAATATCCTAGTAAGAGGAAACTGTCAGAAAAATTTATAAAATAACAAAAGCTACATGGAAACAATCTCGTCGAGTTTCAACTCTGCTATTGCTCATATACTTTCGACTATCTCATCTCCTTGTTGCCAGAAGAAGGTGATTAAACTGACCTGCGCCGTTTGAAGCTGATAGTAGAGTAGTATGTAAGTAGATGAACTCTTTGAGACATAGTCGTATGCTTTAATCCCTAATTTTTTCCTAGACCGCCCTTTTGGGTTTTCGGTCTACTGGGATACCCTTTTTTGCCCAAAACGCTTTTGCAGGTTTTTGACTTGTCGGGTGTACACTTTTTATATATATCCCTAACTTTTGCCCGAACCCTTTTGGTTCGCCAGGACGCCCTTATTTTTTCCTAGGTCAGTCAACCTAGCGGGTCTCGTTTATGTGTAGTATTTTTTTACTATGTCTGCATTCACAGGGTGCGGGAAGTCTTCTCCATCCATAGTGCTTAGTATCATGGCTCCGCTAGAAAATACCGTCTTGACTACGAATGGTCCCACATAGGTGGGAGTCCATTTTCCCCTGGGATCACCTTGTGGTAGGATGATGCGCTTGACTACTAGATCGCCAGCTCGGTACGCTCGACGCTTGACTTTCTTATTGAAGGCTTTAATCATTTATTTCTGATATATCTGTCCATGGCAGATGGGTGCAAGTCGTTTTTTGTCGATCAAGTTTATCTGGTCAACCCGAGTCTAGATCCATTCATCTTCGTCTAACTCTGCGTCCTTCAGTACTCTGAGTGAGGGTATCTAAACCTCGATAGGTAGAACTGCTTCCATACCATATACGAGAGAGAGAAAGGGGTTGCCCCTGTGGATATTCGTATTGAAGTGCGATAACTGTGGAGAGAAAATGGCAACATCTCATGCCAACCTTTATAAGTCATTGTCATCTTCTGTATGATCTTCTTAAGATTTTTGTTGGTGGCTTCCACTCCGCCATTCATCTTTGGCCGATATGAAGAAGAGTTGTGATGCTTAATCTTGAACTACGTGCAGAGTTCGGTGATCATTTTGTTGTTGATATTGGTACTATTGTCTGTGATAATCCTTTTCGGGGACGCCATACTGATAGATGAGATTATGTTTGATGAATCGATCCAAGACATTCTTGGTAACAGATGCGAACGAAGTTGCTTCTATCCACTTGGTAAAGTAATCAATAGCGACGAGGATGAAACAGTGTCCATTAGAAGCGGTAGGTTTTATTTCTCCAATCATATCAATGCCTAATATCGTGAAAGGCCACGGGGCGATCATAACATTTAATGGAACTGGAGGTACATGCACTTTGTCTGCGTATATCTGGAATTTGTGACAAGATCGGGAATTTTGATAACAATAAGCCTCCATAGTGGACCAATAGTAACCTACTCTCAGAATCTTCTTAGCCATTGTATGTCCACTAAAATGAGTACCAAAGTCGCCTTCATGTAACTCTTCCATGATTCGTTCGGCTGTCTTCTGATCTACACATCGGAGTAAGGCCAAGTCATGGTTGCGTTTGTATAGGACACCGTTACTGAGAAAGAACTTGGTGGCGAATATTCTTAGGAACTTCTTATCGTTGATAGATGCCCCTTCAGGGTATTCTTGAACCTCGAGATACCTCTTCACTTCGTAGAACCAAGGTTTCTCTTCTATTCCTTCGGTATCAAGTTCGCAACAGTATGCTGATTCGTCTAGTCTTTCAATAGTGATCTGGGGATCCTCGTTGTCCCATCTAACTTTGAACATAAATGACATGGTAGCCAATGCATCCGCCAACTAATTCTCTTCTCGTGGAATATGCTCGAAAGTGATTTCTTCAAAGTAGGGGATCAGGTTCAACACATGTTCTCGATATTGAATGAGATCTGGATGCTTCGTGTCCCACTTGCCTTTAATCTGATTGATTTTCAAAGTTGAGTCTCTGTATACTTGCAAGAACTTGATCCTCAAGTCAATAGCAGCATTGATACCCATAATGCACGCTTCGTATTTAGCCATGTTGTTGGTGCATTTGAAACATAGTCTGGCAGTGAAAGGTGTATGGCCGCCTTTAGGAGATGTAATTACAGCGCCAATGCCATTGCCAAGTGCGTTAGAAGCTCGATCGAAGACCATGGTCCATCGGGATCCTGGCTCAGGTCATTCGTTTGGTCCAGGCTCTTTGTAATCGGTGATTAACATAATATCCTCGTTTAGAAACTCAAAATGCATAGACTGGTAGTCATCTACGGCTTGATGAGCCAAATGAACAACTACCACACTTCCTTTGATCGCTTTCTGAATAGTATAATAAATGTCGTATTCGATCAAGATTATTTGCCATCTTGCTATTCTTACGGAGTGTAATACGGTGAACTGACTTTGTAGGATTTTTGTATCCAAATGTGCGGATAGCAAGAGTCGCCACCGACTTTTATTTTTATCCAATTAAGGGAAGGTAAAAGTACAGAAAAAGACCTTCGTTAGATTCTGAGTTCGAGAGAATGGTTATGAAAAGGGAAGGTATTAGCACCCCTTTCCATCCGTAGTTATCTACGGGCTCTTAGTTGCTCTAGATTACCTTTTAAAATTGCTTTCTGTGTGTTTGACAAAAATGTTTTGAAAAAGGCATTTCGCTTTGACTTTGTAATGACTCATGTAGGAGTGTATACAAAGTGTTCGGAAATGTTTCGTTTTGAAAAGAAATTGAACTTTGAAAAAGAGTGTGTGGTGTGAAAAGCATTTGATAGAGCGAGCAACTAAAAGTCTTTATTTACCCACTCAGAATCGGTCGTTTTGTTGTACTTCTACATTCCTTTAGAATAGCGCTAGCCATACCATTAGTTAGTAGGTAGCTCCATTCGTTGGATGTAAGCGGGACATTCGAAGGGACATCGGATGGTCATAGAAGGCAACTTGGAAGTATCCTAGCACATTCGAAGGACTATCATCATTTTCGTGGCGACAATCGAGGGTCAAGATCATATATTCGGAGGCGACGTCGTGGGTCTTATGATCTTTGTATCGAAGGGACTATGATGATTCGTTTGGAAGGCAACGGTGCTAGAATACCTCTACGTTCGAGGGACATGACCATTTTGAATCGAAAGGCATCGAGAGAGAATTACCCTAAGGAGTGCGTGTGTGAAAGAAGTGTGTCGAATTCAGATATTTTATTTTGAAGATTAGTGTGCTATGTCCAATTATTATCTTGCCATACACGCCTAATTACTACCAATTGATAAGGGTGCGGAAAGTAAAAATGCGGAATGTAAAAGTGCGGAAATGTAAACCTACGCTATTACATGGCTTTGGGGCAGATACATAATTAAAAATGCGGAAAATAAAGTCCTAATTAAAACTATTACAACCCATGAGCAATTACATTATTGAAAAATAAAATAAAAAACGGAAGAATCGTCTGAATCGGATGAACCTGTGAAACAAACGAGAAATCGGAAAATATGATGAAATCGAAATAAGAGAAAATGTTAGAAAAAATGCAAATTTTAATATGAGAAAATTATTATATGCTGGAAATAAGATAAATAAGTTAAAATAATTTTTTGGGATTTTTTAAATGCAATTTAGTAATTAAAAACTAATTAAAAGTGATTTAAGTGCAAAATTACAAATAAAATAAACCTGCATGCAAAAATTATATTTTTTAATTTATTAAATTAAATAAAGGTTTTTATGACAATAATGCAAAAAGAATAAATATTTTTGGTAATTTTTAATGCAGAAATAAAAAAAATATGAAAAGAAATTAAATAGATGCAAAATATTAAATAAATAAGAAATATGGAAAAATAGAAAAAATATGAGAGTTTTGGAAAAAGAATGAAAACCGGTGCCAGTGAGGATCGAACCCATGACCAGGAGGGGTATCCATACACAGTGAATGCCTTAACCACTAGGCCATGTGACACTTGGTGTTTCTGAAGTGAAAATCAAACGCCTTTGAATGATTGCGTGTCCCTGGATTGTATTCAAACACAGTCAGCGAAGTGGGGTCCCCGTTGAATGGAATAAGCGAATCAGAGAGCATGGAAACGCCACGCACGCGGTCAAGGGGTCAGCGCCGGAGTCCACCATCGGAACCCTAACGCCGATCATCTTCTCCGGCCAGCCTTTTTTCGAAACCTGCAAAATAACGCGAATAAAAGGAAAAGGAAGACCTTGTCCACCTAAATTGGACCTTCTGAGTCCATTGATGGCATTAGTTTTGGTAGATCGGCTGCAGGCGGTTCAAGCTCCTGATCCAAAAACCTAACAATGGCATTACGCGATTCTAACGTCCAAACCCTCGAACGATGGCCCAGATCTCATCCATGGAACCACATGATCACATTGCAAGCATTAGAATCAATTAAAACAGGCTGGTAATAAAAATATGAATTCAAGAAAAAATCAATTATGTATGCATGTATATGGTTCGACTCAGCATATTTTAACCCATGGCATGAGTGTATACTTACTCAAACTTACCTCCTGAAGACAATGGAGTGGTTCTTGAGGGCTGAAAAGGGCTGGAAACAAGAACACGATTTTTCAAGAATTGAGAAAAATTTTGCAAGAGTTTGGGTTTGTTTTTAGGTTAGGGTTTCGTCCTTTTGCTTGTACACAATGCTGGCAATTTATAGAAGAGATTGGAAGAGAAAAAACAAGGAAAAAAGATTGGAAATTGAATGTGCAAATATTTTCCAATAAATAAAATCAAATTTCCTTTAAAACTTGATTTTTTTCTTTCCATGTGCATGAGTCACGAATTTGGCAATTGGTGTGGGCTTTCTTGGACATTAAGAAAGATATAAATCCAACTTATTTGAAAAAGAAACTTAATTTTCATATTTTACATAATTTATTTTTGAATTAAATGTTATAAAATTCAAATATAAATCATGAAAATAGAAAATCACCAATGCCAAGCATTTATGGGTCAAGAATATTGTCATGAACAAGTTTGGATCAAAAGATTATAGGCCCATTTGGAAAATTTTGCATTTTGACCAAAATGTCCTTTTGTGCAATTGTCCAAAATTGCTCAACTTCTGAATGGTGTATCTTGCTCAATTTTTCACATTTTTTAGTGTTCTTGGACTTTTTGGAAATCTCTAAGAGTACTCTAACCAATGTCTTTGGTATCATCTCAATTGGAGTTTCCATGCTCAATATATCTTCAACACAAAAAGTTGACTTTTTGTTGACTTTGAAAATGACCTGTAATGTTTTGAGCTATACCTCTCAAATGAAGCATTTTTTGGACATTCTTGTGAGACATGAAGTTGTAGAGAATTGAATTTCCTTCAAAACAAGAGGTGGTGGAAAATTTCGAGAAAGTATGAGAAAGTTATGATCATCAAAGTTACATTGACTTTTCACTGAAACCCTAATTTAGAAAGTTTGACTTTTGAGCAAATCTTAAGTTTTCTTGATGAATCATGATCAACCCTTGATCAAATGATGAATGTGACTTCAAAATGAGGATGTTGACCAAAAATCGAAGTTTTGGTGTATGTTGACCACGTTGACTTTTGTCAATACACGATTTTCAACCATCGAGCAATTGCATGAGGAAACTTGACTTGTGAGGCTTGAAACTTGACATGGAGAATCTTCGAAGCATATGAGGAGGCATGAAGGCCATTGGAGATGTTGGAAGTTCATCTTGACTTGAGAGATACCAAACCCTAGTTTGGGTTGATTGTCTAGGAGAGAGTTTGTCTGATCAACTCTTGAGGAATCCTTGAGGATAGATGTATGAAATCTTTTGAGAAGATGGAGGGCAAATTTTGGGGTATGACACGGAGATAGCAGGTTTCTCGAATATGTACTTTATCGGATCCATTTTAGAGATTAACAAGGTAGTGTGAGTCAACATATACCATCTTATTCGGCGAGTAATCCATGCCAAAGTGCTTCAAGTTTTCTCGAGCTGTGAGTATCTTGTTTCACAGTCGATAAACTTTTTGCTAAGGTAGTATATTGCATACTCTTTTCGACCAAACTCGTCATGTTGGCCCAACACACACCCCATTGAATTCTCCAACACTGTTAGGTACATAATCAGAGGTCTTCCTTTGACTGGTGGTATTAGGATAGGAGGTGCTTGTAGGTACTCTTGATTTTGTCAAAAGCTGTCTGGAAATCGTCGTTCCATTTTACTATTTGATCTTTCTTCAGTAATTTGAAAATTGGCTCACAAGTAGCAGTTAGATGTGCAATGAATCTGGAAATGTAGTTCAGCCGTCCCAAGAAACCTCTGACTTCCTTCTCAGTATGGAGAGCTGGCATTTCTTGAGTAGCTTTGACCTTGGTAGGATCAACTTCAATACCTTTACCACTGCAACAAATCCCAGGAGCTTGCCGAATCTGACTCCAAAGGTGCATTTACTCGGATTAAGTCTCAACATGTATTTCTTCAGTCTATCAAACAGCTTTCGCAAATGATCAAGATGTTCTTCTTCAGTTTTTGATTGAGCTATCATGTCGTCGACGTAGACCTCTATCTCGTGATAGATCATATCATGGATTAAAGCCACCATGGCACGCTGATATGTTGCGCCAACATTCTTCAACCCAAACGGCATGACCTTGTAACAGAAAGTGCCCCATTGTGTAACGAAAGTAGTCTTTTCCATATCTTCGGGAGCCATCTTGATCTGATTATAACCGGAGAAACCATCCATGAAGGAGAAAACTTTGTGCAGAGCGGTATTGTAAACCAGAATATCAATATGTGGAAGAAGAAAATCATCTTTCGGGCTCGCCTTATTCAGATCTCGGTAGTCCACACGCATACGCACCTTGCCATCCTTCTTAGGTACGGGTACCACATTCGCAACCCACTGTGGATAAGAAGTAACGTCTAAGAAATCAGCATTGAATTGCTTCATAACTTCGGCTTTAATTTTCTCGTACATCTCAGGACACATACGATGGACCTTCTGCTTCACAGGGAGAAATCCTTCTTTCATTGGTAGTCGGTGTACCACAATGTCGATATCTAAACCTGGAATGTCTTTGTAGGACCAAGCAAAATTCTTGATGTAGTCTCGCAGCATCTGGATCAATCTTTCTTTAACATTGTTCTCAAGACCTGATCCTATCTTGATTTCTTTTCTGTCTTCGTCGGTACCTAGATTCACAACTTCGACTGGCTCTTCATGTGGTTGTATAACCTTTTCCTCTTGCTATAGTAGTCTAGAAAGTTCTTCTGGCACTTCACAATCTTCCTCACCTTCATCTTCGTCTTGGTAGATTGGACTATCAAAGTCATATTTAGCAATAGCAGAGTCGTTATCAACGGGATCTGGAGTGAGTGTGGATCTGCAATTTATTACATGGGTATGTGTAAGAACACATAGCTTTTGAAAAGGTGATAAGATAAAAAGAAAGACAGGGAGCACAATATTTGAATGCGAAATTCCAATGATTTATTGAATAAAAATATGCGAACAATAAATAATAACCCTCACGAATGAGTCGTGGTGCCCCGGGAAAGGCACTACTAGGCTTAGAGTTTTATTGTTCAAAGCGTAAAAGCAAAAAGTGTAAAACAGAACAAGCAATTACTCTTGTCTAAAGGAGATTGGCATAACATCCTTAGTCGTCCAATTGTTGAGTTCATCGCCAGGAGTTGGGAAGATCCCATTGTTGATGTCGAAGTCACCATCATCGTCTTCTATAGCATGAATTTCATTCTTGTTGATGCGGAATGGAGATGCATCGGCACATTCGCGGCATATCATCTTCTGACCTTTGGTAGTGAAGCCTAAACCAGTCTTGTCAAATTTGAATGGAAAATCGGGTAGCTGACCCCAAACGGTACAACCTCCTTCTTCAACTATAGCTCTGGCATCTTTTGGTGAGGCCATCTTCGGTGGAACTCTAGTAACTTTAGGAGTGACAGGAGAGTCGACAGGCATGACTCGTGGAACTACTTCAAAATATTGACAGGGAGTTTCGATAAATTCACCTTCCATTTTGATGTATTAGAATGACTGCAGATAGCTTACCATGTATTCTTCTTCTCCGCATACTGTAAAAAATCTCCCCTTCAATGGGCACTTCAGCTCCTGATGTAGAGTAGAGGTAACAACACCTGCCCCATGTATCCAAGGGCGTGCGAGTAGGCAAGAATAAGCTGGACGAATGTCCTTCACAAAGAAAGTAGAGTCAAAAGTCTGGGAACCTACTTTGCTCGGCAGGTTGAGCTCTCCAAGTAATGTTCTCTTCGAACCATCAAAAGCTCTTATGATTATGTCACTGGGCTTTATGACCCCTTCTTCAGCATTAAGTCGATCGAGAGCGCTCTTCGACAAGATATTCAAAGAAGAGCCAGTATCCACCAATACATGAGATAATGTAGTGCCCTTACACCCTATAGAAATATGTAAGAATTTGTTGTGTTTTCTTCCCGCAAGAGTCAGATCAGCATTAGAAAAGCCCAAACCATCGTCTATGGTCAGGCTAGCAATACAACTTTCGAATTGGTCAGCAAAAGTGTCTTGCGTTATATGAGCATTCTTCATAAACTTCACCAAGGCTTTAGGATGAGCCTCGGAGCATAATAGCAGAGCTAGCATGGAAATTTTGGATGGGGTTTGTCCTAATTGTTCCACAACATTGTAGTCGCTCTTCTTAATGATCTTCAGAATTTCCTCCATTTCTTGCCTGGAGGTACCTTCAGCAACTTCCTTTGGTACTTTTGTCTGAGCAGGTTGAGTTACTTTATCTTTCTCTAGAGCCTCGGGAGTTGGTTCAATAGCAGGAATGCGAACTGGTGTAGTAGTATCCTTTAGAGGAGAGATATTTGGAGAGAACACTCTTCTGGTTTTGGTTACTTTGCTTGATCCAGTGATATTGTCAACATCAAGAGTGGTAGCTTCAACTGTACTGTCCTCAATGTTTAATGGCTCATGTTTGACACCATAATAGTAGACTTCGGCTCCATAATTCCAAGGTATATCTTTGTCATAGGAGTATGGAATTGATCTGGGTGATGTAATAATGAGAGGTGTCACTCTGGGTGTAGGATTGGCATAGGTGATCCTTATTGTGTTCACATCAGCATATTCTTCGGGATATTCATCATCTCCCCATTCGGTTGCCTTGATGTCTTTGATTGCAATCTTGTAGCTCTCATGGGTGGTATATTTCACCATAAAATCAAACTTCCCACTGGCTGCCCCAAGGTATCCCAAACTTCTGGTATGGCTTCGCTTACGTCTTCGATCTTCAGACTTTTAGAAACATCTTCGCACAAATTGTCTACAGACGGAGCTTTTAGGAATAGCATTTCTCGGTTGTCCATCATGCGTTGAACATGTCTCTTCAACCAAACACATCCATTGGATTCAGATGCACACCAATGGAAGTTGTCAAGACATCCTGGAAATAAACCGGCTTGCAACAAATCCTTCTTGACAGTCATCAGGGGAATTGTCAGCTCATTCACATCAAATACATATGAGTCATTGTCAATGGCGTTGGCACTTTTACCATGGTCAGGAATTGGTGAATTGATCATATTAGGAGTTTCGATAGGAGGGTCGAATTCTATTTCCCGGGATTCAATCATGTCTTGAATCTTGTTCTTCAGGGTCCAACAGTTGTTGGTGTCGTTCCCTGGGCTGTTGGAGTGGTATGCACACCTTGCATTAGGATTGTACTTCGGAGAGGAGGTGTTGACGTGTTGAGGAGGATCCCTCAAAGTAATAAGCTCTTCTTTTAACATATGTTGTAATGCTTGAGACAATGGCATGTTGATCTTCGTAAACTGTCTTCTTGGCACGTTCTACCTACGTGTATTGTCTTGTTGAGATTGCACTGATGTGGGATTGGAGATCTGGACTGCCCCCACAGATTGATTGCGATCAGCTTTGTCACGGTTCTTCTGACCATATACAACATTGGCTTCTTTCTTCCCACCAAAATATCTCTTTAATGCACTTGAAGATGACTCGACTTGTATTTTTCCACATTCCAACTTCAATACGTTCTCCTGTTAGTATCAACTCGGTGAATCCGATTGAAGAGTTTCCAATCAGATGATTGAAGAATGGGCCTGTCAGCGTTCCCATGAACATGTCAACCAATTCCCTATTAGACAATGGTGGTTGAACTCTGCCTGATAGATCTCTCTATTTTTGGGCGTACTCTTTGAACTTCTCATCACGGCCCATAGACATACTCTGTTGTTGCATGCGGGTTGGTGCCAATTTAGCATTGTACTGGTAATGTTTGTAGAAAGCATCTGCTAATCATTCCAGGTATGAATGTGAGTATTCTCTAGCTGATAGTACAATTCTAACTGTGCTCCAGATAGACTTTCTTGAAAGAAATGCATCCACACCTTTATGTTAGCAGTGTGAGGATGGATCTTCAGAACATAGGACTTCAGATGCAGCTTCGGGCAAGAAATGTCATCATACTTAGCAAAGGTAGGAACCTTGAACTTGCAGGGAATTACCACTCCAAGAACCAGACTCAGATCATCAAAGTTCAACCCTGACATTTTCAGGTTTTCCATAGCATTCAAACGATCTTCAAGTTGCTTGTACTTTTCGTTGTCAGGATATTGCTTGCTCATGTAGTCTTCCCCTTCGTTTTTAGACTCATGATGGATTACTTCATTGTTTTTTACGCTTCCTTCAGTTTCGTCGCTCTTGTCTGAGACTTCAAGTTGTCTGACTACCTTTACCGGACCTCTTTGCTTTCTTCCCAGGTTAATAATGCCAACAATCTTCTTCTTTTTGGTGATGAGCTTTTTCAGATCCTTCTGACCTTGGGCCAAGTTGGTGAACATTTCTTGGAACTAAGTGTTCTGAGCCTGGAGATCTTTGACATTTTGTTCGAGAGCCATTTCTGCTGAAATAAACAGCGAGAGAATGAGAAAACCGGTCTTCAGAGTACCTGTTATGAAATGTTATACTATGATATGCAATGTTACGCAATAAAATGTTTTCAAGGACCTTAGGAATTTAAATTTGTTAAACAAGCAAGAACAAACCTTTTATTAGTTGACTTAGCAAGTACAAATGAGAGTTCAAACAATAAAAATGAAATTCCTAGAGCTTAGGTCTCCCATGGACGTTTCCTCTTTGTGTTGAGGTAGGTGTTGACGCCTTGCTCCTCGTGAAGTAGCTTCGTCAACTCCAATACTCTTTTCTCACTTGCATAGCACTGAGCTTCGAATGTATCCCTTTCTTCTTTATGTTGAATCTAGGATTTCTTTAATTCTTCAAAATCAGTAGGCATGTCTGGATGAAGAATGGCATAGGGTTCTTCACCTTCAGTAACAGGTTCCATAATCATTGGAAGGATAGTAGTATATGGCATCATAAGGTTTTGAGCGCGAGCTCGTACTCATTTGAGGTAAGTTCCCCAGGAATAGAATTTTTATGCCCCAAGGTCTTGGTATCAGTCTTTTTCACCATGCCTTAATCATGCACAAATCTTCGACGATAACCATGGAGATCGTTGTCGTAGCCAAATACAATGCCTTGAATAAGTATATCATGAGGACCGTCTCTTCGAGCATAACCATAATGTCATAACGCTAGAGAAGGGTTGTACGTGATACCTCATCCCCTTATACCAAAGAGTGGTACATTAGGGTATTCTCCACATTGCTCAATTAAAGTAAAGTCCTTTTGAGAGTAAAGAGACCGACAGATATCTGTATGAGAGAGTGACATCAACCTTTGAGACCATTTCAAACCTTGTTCATTCTTCATCACTAGTCGAGGAAGGTGAAAAATAAACCACCTGGATAATAACGGTATGCAACACATGAGAGTTCCTTGTCTTATCATAGTACGAGTGTGGAGAGAATGCAGAATATCTTTGAGAAAAGTAGGCACAGGATTATGAGTGAGGAAAATCTTGACGGCGTTCACGTCTTTGAATTGATCCAAATTAGGAAATAGTAACAACCCATAGATTAGCAAAGCCAAAATGTCTTCAAAAGCATGTAAACTCATAACCTTTAAGAATTCTCGAGCCTTCTCTATCAAAAACTTAGCAAGCAAACCCTTAACTCTACTTCTTATTTCCCAATTGGCTTCAATGTCGAACCGCTTTAGGAGTAGAGCTGATGCAATGTCTTCAAACCTCTGAACTTTTTTTGAACCGGTGAATGGTATTTGATCAATAATGGGTATCCCAAGTAGCTTAGAGAACTCTTCCATTGTAGGTACCAACTGATAATCTGGGAAAGTAAAGCAGTGATGCTTCAGTACGAACCAAGTGGTCGACCGAAACATCTTGAAAGTCGAATCTCAATGAGCGTCGACCGAAAAGGACATCGACGGCCCAAGGGGGGTGCGTCGATGTAGTCTTTTAGATTTTAGCTCCCAGACTTTATTTGCTTATCCGTCTACCCAAGGGTCGGCACGTAACTTCCAGGGGGTTTTCTTTAAACGTGTGTCGACCCGAAAGGCACTTGCGTCAATGCATCAAGCCTTTTTCTGGATTCTTTGTTTTTCTTCTATCATCCAGCCTTGAGCTCACACATACTCTTCTAGGGGTTTTGACATCATGAAAACTCGAGCATGCATCTACATACTCCCCCTTTTTGATGATGGCAAAACCGACAAACACAAGGTAGTACTTGTACATAAGAAAATGCACATAGGTATTCAAGAGTCTAGAAATAAGTTGTGAGAAATATGCGAATACGAGCTATGCCCCCCCTCCCCCGAGAGTGTGCATATGGGAATGAGCCTTCATTCATCACATTCTCACCCTTTGACAACATAAATAAAGAGAGAGGCAAGATAAAATATAACACAATATAAAGAAAAAGGCATTTGTCAAACAAGATGCAATTTTAGGTAACACAATGAATACACAAAGTAAAACATTGTACGGAAACATTAAATAAGAATTCATGAAATTGCAAACACATGAAAAGCAAGTCACACACGAACACATAGTACGACCATGATAATAAGAATACGAATTACAATAGATTAAAAGGAACAAAATACAGAGTTATGATAATCAGTTTCCATCAATAGGAGGTTGGTCAGATGGGTTGAAAGGGTAGTAGTGCATAAACTGAGTTTGGAAGGAGGCAAAGCTTTCAGCCTGAGACTGAATCATTACATGCAAGGTGTTGTAGTGCTCAGTTTGTGTTGCTTCATATGCAGTAAATCTTTCATTTTGAGAATCTAGGTCTTCACACCTATGAAGCTCCATCTATTGCATTTGAGCAAGTACCCGATCCATGTCACCTTGATCAACAACCATACCAATATCTTCCTCCATTTGTTCAGGATTCCCTTCATAATTTTCAGCATCATTTCTTGCATTTCCCTCATCAAACATTGCCTCAATCTCATCATCAGTATCATCACATGCGTTTCTGATTTGAGTAGAATTTGATCTCACAACAGGACGAAAAACTTGTCATTGAGGGCACCATATGAATCCCATAAGCTTGAGGGATTTGTGGGTGAACGCTTGATCCATGTCAAAAGTAACATAAGGGATGCCAACAACTCTAACTCGCTTACGGTTCAAGATTCATTGAATGAGAGAACCATAACATAGAGAGGTATCGCGAGTAGAGTCACGGAGATCAAACATTCTGCTAGCAAGGTAATGAGACCAGTTGACTTTTATTTTATTTTTGAGGCAGATAATGATCTTGACATCAGCTTTTTCAATTCTTGACATACCTCCCTTCTTGGGCCTAATGATATGCCCCACAAACCAGTATAGGATCCGGTCAAAGGGTGCTAGTGAACCTGTGGTCACATTAGGCAGAAATAGAGCACTGTTGATAATTTGTTCTGCATATGGTGTCTTAAGCATAGAATTCAAGGTAGTCTTAAAATCATATCCAACAATGTCAGCGGAGTCAGAAAACCTAATAGAATTTGCTTCTTCAGAATCAAGATTGAGAAGATCCTTCCATACATGAGATGTTACCATGAAGAACTTATTGTCAATTCGATAACGAAACACAGGACCATCAAACTTTTCCTTTATACCATCATAAAATAACCTAACACAATCTTCATTATACTTATTACTACAAGAAAATAAGGGTTGAAGCCCTTGAAAGCTAATTAGGTCAATGATTTCAGGCAAATATTCTTCCTCAAGGGTTTTCATTGTGACATAGTGTTGCTTCACAACCTTCCTATTTATGAATTTCTCAAAGAACTCAGTTAAATCAGTAGAGAGAAGTGAGACAGAAGTTACCAGTAAATCTCGCTGAGTTTGAGAAGATCCACCGCGGATAATCCTCTTATTTGCGACCCTTTGAGATGCCATGATGATATTTGTTGAAAAATTTTGATGAAGAAGTGAAGGAATGTTGTCTGGAGGTCTTGGAGGAGGCTAGGGTTTTGTTTTTCACTTTGGGATGAAATGAGGATTATGCAACAAATGAACCCTAATTATAAAATAAAAAATGAACTTTTAAGTGATGCGTCGACCTCCCCGAAGCTATGCATCGACATAATGGTTTTGAAACCTGCTACTGAACTGAATAAAAAAGGAGTGCATCGAAGTGGCCAGTAGTTGGGTCGACTCATCCATTTTTAAAATTATAATATCTGCAAATTAAAGTTATGAAACTTGAAAAATAAACAATACATAAGGAGCACTTGCACATAAGCACACAACAAACATAAGTTAAGTAGAAAATCAAGTAAGCACACATTCATGGTCAAGAGAACATTTAAGATTTACAGATACTACCTCCATGAGAATTTTTCATGATACTTTTACTAAAAGCTAGCAATAATTGAGTAGTGGATGAAGATAATAATTAATAAAATTTAGAGCATACACCTCAATTGAGATGCAATCGATCCGAGATATCGATAACACCGAGTTCCCTTCGGATATGGAAGAAAGGTTCAGTTGTAAGAGGCTTAGTAAAAATGCCAGAAAGTTGATTTTTGCTATCAAGATGCTCAAAAACTACACCGCCTTTCTCCACGTGATCTCTAAGGAAGTGGTGCCTTATTTCGATATGTTTTGTGCGAGAGTGTAGGACTTGATTCCTAGTTATATTGATGGCACTAGAATTGTCACATAAAATATGAATACGATTGAAGTCGAGTAATTGTTGCTTTAGCCACAAAATTTGCGCACAACAATTATCGGCCCCAACATATTCCACTTTGGCGGTTGACAAAGCAACGGAAACTAGCTTTTTTCTATGCCAACTTACGAAAAAATTAGAAAAGAAGTGACAAGTATCGCTCGTGCTCTTCCTATCCGATTTGCAACCAACAAAATCAAAATCGGAGTATCCACCTAAGGAACAATCACTTCCCTTGGAGAACTAAAGACCATATTTAGTAGTACCACAAAGATACCTAAGTATACGCTTAACGACTTTTAAATATGATTCCTTGGGATATGATTGATATCGGGCACACATGCAAACACTAAACATGATATCCAGACAGGAGGAAGTAAAATAAAGAAGAGAACTAATCATACCTCTATACCTCTTTGTGTTAACGGACTTACCATTTTCATCACGGTCTAAATTTACAGCAGTAGGCATAGGGGTGTCAATTGCTTTTGAGTTGGCCATATCGAAGCGTTTAAGTAGATCAAGACAATACTTCATTTGGCTCACGAAATTTCCTTCATTCAATTGCTTAATTTGAAGTGCAAGGAAGTAGTTTAACTCCCCCATCATGCTCATTTCAAACTCTCCCTACATAAGCTTAGAAAATTCCTTAACCAAGGATATGTTAGTGGAACCAAAAATAATATCGTCTACATAGACTTGGACAAGAATGAAGTGTTTTCCTTGACGTTTAATAAAGAGGGTTGTGTCAACCTTACCTCTTGAGAATCCTTGATCTAGTATGAATTTTCTAAGACGTTCGTACCAAGCTCTATGAGCTTGTTTAAGACCGTATAGCGCACGCTTAAGTTTATAAACATAGTTAGGATTCTCGAAATTTTCAAAACCGGGGGATTAAGACACATAGACCTCCTCATTGATATAACCGTTTATAAAAGCACTCTTTACGTCCATTTGAAACAACTTGAAATTTTGTGAGCATGCATATGCAAGTAAAAGGCATATAGCCTTGAGTCGGGCCACTAGAGCATAAGTTTCCTCATAATCAATGTCTTCCTCTTGATTATACTCTTGGACAACAAGCCGGGCCTTGTTGCGAGTTATTATTCCATTTTCGTCAAGTTTGTTCATAAAGGCGCATTTAGTGCCAATGACTCGATGATGTCGTGGAGGTGGGACAAGGTACCAAACCTCATTTCTTTTAAACTGATTAAGTTCCTCTTGCATAGCTAAAAACCAATGTTCATCGAGTAAGGCCTCTTTATAATTTTTAGGCTCAATTTGTGAGATGAAAGCGAAATGATAACAAACGTTACTTATCTTAGAGCGAGTGGTCACTCCCTTTGATATATTTCCAAGGATGTTGTCGATGGGATGATCCTTAGAAGTTTTCCATTCCAAAGGAAGATCATCTTTATTACTTGGATGATCCTCCCCTTTTTCCTCGGATACGTGATCCAACTCTTCCTCGTTATTAGTAGATTCCGAGTATTTTTCTTTGGGATCATTTATGCTTTCTGAAGATACACCTGCACCATCAAATAAACTACCCTTTCCGACTACTTTTACATAGGATTCATAAAGGGAAACATGCACAACCTCTTCAACAATATATAACATTTTATTGTATACTCTATAAGCTTTACTAGAATGAGAGTATCCAAGGAAGATACCTTCATCAACCTTTGAGTCAAATTTACCTAGATTTTCTTTTCCATTGTTTAATACAAAGCATTTACATCCAAACATGTCAGTGTTAATGGCATCGTCCCAAAAGTATTTAGGTAGACGTTTTCATTGATCATAGTTCTTCCTAGTTCCTCTAAAACACAATTTTTACGTTCCACCACAGCATTTTGTTGAGGTGTACGAGGTGCAGAAAAATTATGATCGATTCCATGCTTAGCACAAAAAATTTCAAACAAATCATTTTCAAATTCTCCTCCATGATCACTACGAATAGTAATAATGTTTATATTTAACTTGTTTTGGAAGATCTTGGTAAAATTTTCGAATGCCGGAAATGTGTCGCTCTTATTTTCTAAGAAAAGTGTCCAACAAAATCTAGAGTAGTTGTCAACAATGACAAATCAATAATAATTTCCACCTAATCTTTTAATTCTAGAAGGTCCAAAAAGGTCCATATGGAGAAGTTCAAGAGGTCTCGTTGTAGACACAATGTTTTTAGATTTAAACGAGATTCTTGTTTGCTTTCCCATTTGGCATGCATCACATAAGTGATCTTTGAAGAATTTTACCTTAGGTAATCCGACTACTAAATATTTTGAGACAATTTTACTTAAAAAATCAAAGTTTAAGTGAGCAAAACGTCTATGCCAAAGCTGAGAATTTTCATTTAAGGAGATTAGGCATTTGGCACCTTTCATGGATACTTCATTCAAGTCTTTCCAATATCTTTCTACCAACAGATGTGATATGAACACACATACAATCTTTCCAATAGCAATAGTTTTCATCGGTGAAAACGGAGCTCTTGTATAAGCCCCTTTTGGATCGTTCTCCATATTCTACAAAGTAATATTGCGAAGCACTAGATAAATCGGCGCTCGTGATACCACTTGTTAGACGTTGTGCTCGATCTAGAAGGGGGGTTGAATATATCGGTGTTTTAAAACTTGCGTGTTTGAAATTTTTTAACGAAAGCCTCCTGGATTTTCAATCATCTAAATGATCCACTATTAAGAAGATCGGATATGTGAACCGTATGGATAATGTGAGAAAATTAGCTTTAATCAATACGATTTGAATTCACTTTATTAATCGTCTTATCAATCACTTTGAGTATCAAATACTTCCAATGAGATTGTATTTTTTTAAAGTTCGACACAACACAAATTCAGTTTATGCAAGTTTGATAATTTGAATCTTACAAATTCGATCAATCAAGTAATGAAAGTAAATTCGAAAAAGAACACGAGAATTTGTTAAGGCAGTTCCACCTTTCGTCCTCGCGTGGTGTATGTCATCCCCCAACTCTAGAATATAGAGTTGAGATGTTTTTCATAAATTGAAAAGTGTTACAGATGAAGAAATAGTTCCCTTTTCACACAACTCAATCGATGAGGATGAACCAATCTTCTTCACGATCCTTGGTTCAAGCCAAACCAAACTTCGATCACTTCGAGTACACCTCCGATTAGCGATACTTGAAATCTCTACCAATTTTCTGTAGAATTTCTTTCTCTCGGCTGAAATCAATCAAACAAGGTCGAACCATAACTTTTCCTTCAATATCCTCCGGTTACCGTGACAAAATCAAGCGAACCCGCATCTCTTTGATGCTTCACTCGGCTGAATCTTGCAAAGAGAAGATTAGTACCAAAACCCCCCACACCTATCCGGATCTAGGAGTACAAAACCCTAAAGTTTTTATTCAAGATCGAGCCCACAAAACACAACCCAAATTTGAAGCAATTCTTCAATTCGGATGTTATCAACAATTCTCGGATCTTGAATTCAACCAGTTTGATTTTTGGAGAAGTTGAATTTGAAGATGGAATCTTGAAGATGAAGTGTTCTCTGTGTATCTTTCACTCTAATCCTGTTAAAAAGGATCAAATGACAAATAAAATCTATTTATATGTGTTAGTGTTAATTGAATGAAACATCCAGAGCCTACGCGTTGAGCCATCAATGTTGGATGCATCGACGGCACCAGGGGGATGCATCAACGCGGTCTTTTAGATTTCAGCTCCCAAACTTCATTTGCTTATGCGTCGACCCAAGGGTCGACACGTAACTTCTAAGGGGTTTCCCTTAAACGTGCATCGATCGGAAAGGCACTTGCGTCGATGTTAGGGACCAAATAGTACTAATTTTCATACATTGTTATTGGTCCCTTTAACCAAGTTTCATTGAATTTCTACACTTTTATTCGCACAAGTTAGTAAATATGCAATTACTTTTGTTTTAATTATGTTTTGAGTAGGTATTTCACTTTGGTTTCTAGTTGTGTAGAATTTGCTGATAAGAGGCATTGGATGCATGAGCAATTTATGTGAGAGGTTGGAAGGCATTGTGGAGTCCACTTGAAGAACCAAGCATGCAAAGCAAAGGACGTGGAAATCACTCAGTTCGCGTTGCGACCTGTGTTCGCTCCGCGAACTGTATTATGGAAAAAAGTGTTAAAAACATGCAAAAACAAATTTCTGGAAATCACTCAGTTCGCGGCATGGTCAGCCAGTCTGTTTTTAGGTTTTGGCCACTAATTCTGTTTTTGGGCCCAACTTAAGTGTGACGCTCCAGACCCATTTGAGGCCAATTTTGATAGATTGAATAGATAGGGGTTGTATTGCATGCATTCATTTTTCACCATTTTAGGGTATTCTCACAAGATTTGTGAAAGAAAACTTGATGCCCATTGATTCTTCTCCATCTATTGTGCTGTCAAACATGGTGATAAGTAGCTAAATCCCACTTTGGCAAGAGTGGAGGTAGTAGCTATCCCTAATTTACTATGTATTTCCTATAGTTCTTGTATGTAAATAATTGATTATTGAAATAGATTGATACTTTTGTCCTATTTTGAATATTTAGATGTGAATTATTGTTGAGAAAGATTGTTCACATCTTGACCTAAAGTATTCTTTCAAGTAGTGGATAAATTGTAGAAATAGATTTATACACTACTTTTCTTTTGTATCAAACATTAAAGATTGCTATATTGATAGTTAGGTGGAGAAATCGTCTAAAGATTAATATAGTGACTATCACAATCTCATTTAGAAATAAATGTTATTGAGAGGATACTAGAATATTTTCAATAATCTTGAGTTCATATGTTTGTTATTAGGAAACATAGGAAATTAGGATAGTGAACCCCAATCTTGGCAAGCTTTTACATTTGATAAAAATCAACTTTTATTGTTTTAGTGTTACTTAAAATTGAAAGATAACTATCCAAACAAAACAACTTTGTTATTTTGTAAACTTGAAACGATAGTAATTATAAAACGACGGTAATATCACCCAATTTCTGTGGATACGATACAAAAATATTTTCCGAAAAAATACTTTTCAACAGTCGACGTATCGAGCCTTTTTCTAGATTCTTTGTTTTTCTTCTATCAGCCAACCTTGAGCTGACACATACTCTTCCAGGGGTTTTGACATCATGAAAACTCGAGCATGAATCTACAGATAAGAGTTCCAAAGTTTCTCTACCATAATAACATTAAGCCAATCCACATCGACATTTCCTACCAAATCTGTTTCGAAACTGGATAATCAAGGCATAAATGCTTCACAATTTCAACAACCACAAAACCTAAAACACAAAGGGAGTGAACAAGAGCAAAAGAGATACCTATACACATAAGTTGCTCTTTTATCGACAATATATTTAAAAATCTTCTCCATCCAAACACGTTGATCAAAAGGGAGTGACAACTTTCCACAAAGAACGGAAAGCAATTCCCAAACATTCATCTACAAACGGAACATTGAGATGCTTTGTAAAAATTCTGTAACATGATTTGGTGGTGTAACCCCACATCAGGTCAGGCTACCACTTAAAGACATCCACCTCATTCCTTAACGATTGGGAAGTGGCCAAGGAATCCAAGAACAACATCAATCGTTGAGATTTTGAGCTACTCAGAACTTCGGGTAATCCAAAATCACCCTACTACCATGGTAGCCCTATGGGTATTTGTACCAGAGGCGTCCCCAAAGGGATTTCTTATAATGGGAGCACTATAGGAGACCGTAGTAGCTCTTTGGATTTTGTACAAAGCACGCCGTTTTGGGAGTAACTTGAGTTCAATGGCTTTGTTTGAGGCGTGATTTGAACTGTTGGGTAGCTGATGCATAATACTACCTTATAATAATTCTTTGTTGATTAAACATGTACATGATAATATGAATTATATTTTTTTCTTGTGAGAGTCATATGATATGATTATTGAATAAGTATGCAATCATGAATTGATGGTCGATACGTGTTGAGTTGTGATGCTGAGTTATTTGGAGTAGTTATATGAATGTCATAATTATGAGTATTTTTGGGAAACTGTATAATTTTGATGATTTTGTCGAGTTATGCTGATATTTATTTGGTTTAGTGGAACCATTTGTGTGGCCTTACATTGGCGACTATTATGCAAAGTTTAAGTTCAAGAGGAACCAATGACGATGGAAGTGACGATGTATTTTTTATGTCTTGTCTTGCATTCATACATCATATAGAGTGGAGATAAGTGGACTTCGATCCAGTGATGAGTGGATAGCTTAGTAACATACCACTGACTTCCAAAAAATTTATTACCACATGCATATTGAAGTATAAGTGAGTATATTGCATTCATTCTTGCATACGTGAATGTCTATGATGTGTGAGTGAAGTTGAAGTGTGCATAATATGTTATGGATGATTATTATGAGTTAATATTCATGTTTGATTGTACTATCCTCAATATTTATGCGCCATTGACTTATATGAATGAATTCTCCCCCTCATTTGTTTGTTTTGCGGTGTCTTGTACGTTGTGGTAAAGATACACAAGAGCAGTAATATTTGTTGTGAGTTGGAAGATAGCATTGAGGCTTTTCTTCATTTATTTTAATGTTTTCACGTTAATTTAGTTATAGAGTCGCCCTGATATGGGAACAAGTTAATTTTATTACATTTTGTGTTTTGGGACGTTTTCAATTACTATCAATAACTTTTGATGTTGAGTTAAATAAATGACTTATTATAGATTTTTGAAGTTTATTATGATGCCTTATAGTTTTTTTGGTGATAAAAATGACTTATGAGAGTGTGTAACACCTTTTGGACTAAAGTATTTGTATGGTATATTTATTTAAATAGTCAGGGAAATTAGGGTGTTACAACAACATCTTCGTTGAATGGCGAAGCGAGTAACTTTGGAAGCCACCATTTTTAATGAATCCGTAGGAGATTTATTTGAGAGAAGGTTGGAATAGGAGAAGGAAGGTTGAGAAATATAGATCTACAGTTTGGGGAAAAAGATATGTATTTCTAGATTGAAAGAGGTACGATTGAGGAGATTAGAAATGAATATCTGAATGTGAATGTTCAAGGGAATCAAATTTTTATTATCACAAAAAGCGCCATAGTTCCATTATCGGAACCATAACCGATTGGTGAATGGAGGAGCAATGCCTGCTACGATGGACCTGAGCTTCTAATACAGTGGAAATGGGGTTGACCTACAAGGTTAGAACTCCAATGCTGAAATTAGTTTGAGAGTGAAAATGATGTTGGAGAGAGAATGAATTTGAATACTCGAGAAATGACATATTCTTCCTCTTTAAATAGGGTAAATGGTTGACAACATAAAGCGTGGAGTGAGGCATGGATCGCGGTCAGTCGTCAGATTGATTTAGACGGTCAACAAAGCCCCGTTGACAAAATCGTCTACTTTAAAAAAGAGAAAACCTATATGTTTTGCATGCTCTACTGCTTCCGCCTTATCATTTAGTCTACTGTCTTTCATCCTTGTAGACGCCCCCAGAATAAAAAGAATAAAATGATATACTGAATTTTCACGAGGGCCATAAAAAGATGATATCCTAGATATTATATAACTCTGGTGCATGTGAAAATATCCACCGAATTTTCTAAAAACTCAATTTAAACACATACTCTATTTCGTTTCCAATAAATATTGGGTTAAACTCATAAAATTTCGTCAAAAATCTTTAGATTTGTACCAATTTTTCAATAACTATCTATTTGTTAATTTTTAATGAATCAGAGAAATTCTTTTTAAAAATTTATAAGAGATAAATTATCAAAGTCAAAATTAACATTTTCAAAATATATGGAAATATCATATGCAATTAGGTTAACTTCTAGTTGGAATTCTATAACACGCATTAACTTTTTATGGTTGCCTAGTAATATTTCTGAATGTATATCTGCTGGGTCTCTCTTTAGTGTTTTTATAAGAGATTTTGTTTTATTCTTTACCAGGATGAAACATGGAATGAATCAAGATATTCGTAAACTGACCATTGATGGTGAAATATTTCTTTTAAAGAAGTTGCATCTAACATATTATTTGACTCATATTAGTAGTTATTATATTATTATAGTTCAATGAAAAGGAACAAGAATGATGGGCAATTCGGTATTAGGGTGTATTATTCCCTTTCCTCAAGTAGTTTGGTAAATTGGTAGTAGTGGAATGGTGCAGAGAAGCAGAAGTCAAATTTATTTCCTCCTCTTTAAAATAAAAGAGAAAAAGTAAGTTTTAGCTACTCCTTCAATTTGTCAAAATGGAAAAAAAAAAAAAAAAAAACTCTTTCCATACCTTTTAAAATATCATTTTCTAATTTTTATTTTAGTTTTAGTTTTAATTTTTTTTAAAAAAGAATAATAATATTTTGCAAAAATCATTTAATATTTATTATAAAAATAACAAGTGCAATGGAATAATAAATAATTAAAAATAGACAAAAGCTAACATGTAGTCCAAAGATCCGTCTTTCTAAAATGTATTATATATTTTTCTTTTTACTTCTGTTTTAAATTTATTTGTATACAACGGAAAAACTTTAATTTAGTTTGGGTTAAATATGTTTAACGTATCTATAATGTTAGACATTTTCATTTTATGTCCCGTTAAAGTTTTTTGTTAAAGAATCGTTTCTCTAAAGTTAGGAATTTTAAGTTTTGGTCCCTTCTACTAAAATTGTCACTAAATAGTAAATCGTCGTTAAAATTTGTCACTAATTTAATCGCCAAGTTGCAGGAATACAAAAAGTTAAAATTAGTAATTTTAGAAGGATGAATCTTTAACATAATTTTATTATTGGTAAAAAATATTTAACTTAAATAATAGTTGAAATATGTATCAATATATTTTCGTGAAGCTAGGAATAAGAGAGTCACCATTGTTGAGAAGTAGAAGAACCTCAAGAAAACTCTAAGGTGAGGGTGAGGTTTTCTCTTGCTTAAGGATTGTATGAAATATATATGGGTGGGTAATTGTTAAGCCCTATGATTATCATATCTTTTGGTGTTCTTGGTATAATTATTGTGTCATTATTAGTGTTTGCAATGAATATATTTGATGTGTGAAATTGTGTGTTTAAATTTCAAAGGACTCTAATTATATTTAACCCTTTTAATTTAGAAGGACTCTAATAATAAAAATATTTAAATAACATTCTCCCTTCACCTCCTATGTTTTTACATTTTTTGTGATACACCTCCAATACCTTATTTTATATATTTTCTAAGATAACTACCCTTCAACAAGATATCACAACACATAAAAAGACTCACCAATGCATCTAAGTACACAACATCACATAATTAATTTATAAAAATTAATTCAATAAAAATTGGGGTGTTACACATATTACTATGTCCGAGGGAAATAGACTCCTCAGGTTAACAAAACTCTCGCCTAAGGATCAGACTCGGGAATCACGCCTAAGTGGGATGGTGCGAATGATATCCATAATGAGGGGCTTAGTGTCTCATTATTCGAGCTACATATTTCTACACCTTAGGGAATTAGACTCCCCATACTAACAAAACTCTCGCATGAGGGACTTAATGTCCCACCAGGAGGGTTTAAACCTAGGAATCATGCCCAAGAGGCGCGAACGATATCCGGCCTAAGATATTTAATTACAAGTCTTTCCCGAGAGTTCCGTGGAAGACCTTTCTGAGAGGTGAAACGCCTCACATGGGGCATTTAGTGTCTTATCATTCGAGATGCATGTTACTACGCTTGAAGGAATTAAACTTCCCCAACTAACCAAAGCCTCGACTTAGGGAACTAATATCTCATCACCCGGGCTACATATTATTACCTCAGAGGGACTTAAACTACCTAGGCTAACCAAACTTTCGCCTGAGCAACTTAGTATCCCCTCAAACAGGATCATACTCATGTATCATGCCTTAGAGGTGGTACTGATATCTATCCTGAGAGATTTGATCAAAAGTATTGCTTAAAGGCTCAATGGAAGTCACACCCAATAGGTCAAACGCCTCACTTGTGGTACATAGTTTCTCTTTAGTCGAGCTTAATATTACTACACTTAAAGGACTTAGACTCCCCAAGATAACCAAGATCTAGCCTGTGGGACTTAGTGTATCATCACCCAACCAACATATTACTACACCTGAAGAACTTATAATCCTCAGGATACCCAACACTCACCTTAGGGACTTAGTGTCCCCTTGAGAGGAATCAGATCAGGAATCACGCCTAAGAGGCGCGACTGATATCCATCCTAGGAGACTTGATCATAATTATTTCTCAAGGACTCGATAGAAGTCCCACCTGAGAGGTTAAATGCCTCTTCGATAGAAGTCACATCAGTCGGGTTGTATGTTATAGGCCTAAAGGAATTAGAATCTCCAAGCTAACCAAATCCTCGCTAGAGGGAATTAGTGTCTCATCAATCGAGCTACATATTACTACTCCTAGGGACTTATACTCCCAAGGATAACCAAACTATCACCTGAGGGTCTTAGTGACTCGGGTGAGAACAAACTCAGGTATCACGCCTAAGAGACGTGACCAATATCCAGCATGAGAGATTTGATCATAATTCTTGCTTGAAGGCTCAATGTAAGTCCTACCTAATCGATAAAATGCATATCCTGAAGGACTTATAGTCTCATCACCCGGGATGTATATTACTATGTCGGGAGGACTTTGACTCCCTAAGCTAACCAAACACCCGCTAGAGGGACTTAGTGTATCATTAACTGATCTACATATTACTACCCTCTAGGGACTTGTAATCCCCAGGATAGCCAAACTCTCGCCTGAGGGACTTAGTGTCCCCTAAGAGGTTCAATCGATATCTAGCCTGAGAGACTTGATCACAAGTATTGCTTGAGATCTCGATGGAAATCCTACCAAAGAGGTAAATGTCTCGCCTAAGGGAATTAATGTCTCGTTAATCAGTTTGCATATTACTACACCTGAAGGACTTAAACTCTCTAGACTAACCAAACTATCTTCTAAGGGACTTACTGTCCCCTCGAGCAAGATCATACTCAAGAATCACACCTAAGAGGCATGACCAATATCCAACCTAAGAGACTTAATTACAATTGTTTCTCGAGGGATCGGTTGGAGTCCTTCCTAAGAGGTGAAACACATCGCCCGAGGGAGTTAGTACCTCATAGGCTGGGATGCATGTTACTACGCCTAAATGAATTAAATTCCCTAGGCTAACCAAACTCTCACATGAGGGACTTAGTGTCTCGTAAACCGGGATAAATATTAATATGCCTGAGGGACTTCCCCAGGCTAACCAAACTCTCGCCTAAGAGACTTGGTGTCCCCTCGGGTGAGATTATACTAAGGTATCCTACCTAAGAGACTTGATCATAAGTCGTGTCTGAGGGCTCGATGGAAGTCCCACCTAAGAGGTATAATGCATCACATGATGGAATTAGTGTCACTTCAGTTGGGCTGCATTTTACTATGACTAAAGCACTTAGAATCCCTAGATTAACCAAACTTTTTCCTGAAGGACTTATTGTACCCTTGGGAGGTATTAAACTCGAGAATAATTCTTAAGAGGTGCGGGTGATATCCAACCTAAGAGACTTGATCACAATCCCTTCCCGAAGGCTCTGTGGAATTCCTACTCGAGAGGTGAAACGCCTCGTCTGAGGGACTTGGTGTCTCATCATCCGGGGATGCATGTTACTACGCACAAGGGAATTATACTCCCCAAGCTAACCAAAACTTCAACGGATGGACTTAGTGTCTCATCATTAGGGCTGCATATTACTATGCATGAGGGACTTAGACTCCCCAGACTAACCAAAATATCTCTTGAGGGACTTAGTGCCCTCTCAGGAAGGATCAAACTCACATAACACACCTAAGAGGCGCAATTAATAACCAACATGAGAGATTTGATCATAAGTCTTGTAGAGGGATATGTGATGTCTCACCCGATAGGTCAAACGCCTCTCCAAAGGGACTTAGTGTCTCATCACTCGGGTTTCATATTACTACGTATGAATGACATAAACTCCCCAAGCTAACCAAAACATCACTTAAGGGACTTAATGTCTCATCAGTCAGTCTATATATTATTACTTCTCAGGGACTTAAACTTTCTAGGCTAAACATACTCTCGCCTGAGGGACTTAATTTCCCATCGGGCAGAATCAGCCCCAGAAATCACACCCAAGAGGCCAGATTGATGTCTTGTTCGAGAGGTCAAATGTCTCACCTAAGGAACTTAATGTCTCATCATTAGGGCTAGATATTAATACCATGAAAAACTTCGACTCCCTAGGATGACCAAACCCTCAACTAAGGAACTTATAATCTCTTCAGTCGGGTTACATATTACTATGACTGAACGACTCGGATTTCCCAGGATAACTAAGGCCTCACTTAAAGAAATACAAGTTCTCTTGAAACTCTCCTAAGTCGCGATCTAAAAACACACCATCTTCCATCAAAGGTCTCAAGTTTGAGGGATTATGTAATGTTATCATTATAAAGGGTCCCACCTATGGAGATGTCTTTAAATCTCCCAAGAAGTGGCGACGATGAAATGTTGCCCAAATAGAGGTATCACCTTGCCCCAAATTTCCTATCGCCAGTCGTGGGCAGCATGGGATAAGACATTTCTTGAACAATGAGATGTCAGGGTCATGAACAAACTCATGTCTCCATTGGATATAGGGATTCAAAAGTCCACCATTTATTGAGTGGACAGTGACCTTTTTCAAGAAAATCATAGACGTTAAAGGCCTTTATAAATACTATTATCCCCAAGGGAAGAGGATAAATCATTACACCTTAAAAATAACACTTAACAAGGTCATAATGCATACTGACCATACCTGACATTCCCTCATACCTAAACACACCAATCATCTGCATAGTCTCTCACCTCGCATGAGCAGGACTCCTAAAACCACCATAAAACATCATTGTTCAAGACTTCTCGCCGCCATGGACAAGCTCTAACCACCATATGTAACACCCCAATTCTACCCCAAGTAATTATTCAATAAAATCAGAGTATAAAATTTTCCAACATAATCAGGATGTCACATTTTTCAACTTAAACACATAAACACGTCATTTATATTCAAAATACATACATAACACTTTAAAGAGGCGGAACTAACATAATGCATAATTTTTAGTCTTCAAACATAAACGACTTCATTAATCACGCAGCGGAATCATAATAGTTTTACACATAAGGCATAACATCTTTTGAGTCATAAACAACATCAACATAATAAAAAAAATCCTCAATTAACGACAAAAGATTCAACATTAAAAACAACAGAATAAGACAAGTGTTCATTTCCCCGGAGTGCTACGTATCAGAGCAATGACACCGAACTCGAACTAAATATGGTAATGGCTACTCCTCCTGGTTACCTGCATGTTACCTGTAACGCCCGTTTTTATTTAATATTATAATATATTAATATTCGGAATTACCGTTTGACGATTGTTTTGGCGACGAAAATAATTATATTAATTAATATATCTATTAATTTATCTGGCGACGTTCCGTTCGGTCCGGTAAAATATTATTCGGATCCGATATTTTAATTCCCCGGAATTATTTTAATTAATTGAATTAATTATATTAATGATATAATTGGTTAGGAGTGTGAGAATTAATTGATGGGATTTGGGTTTTCACCCTTGACTTACTAAATAAGAAAAATACCATTACTAGAACCATTTCTCCTCATTTTCCTTCCATTCAATTATACCAAAACCAAACATGGAGACTTGGCTTACTAGTAGGAAACAAGTTATAAAAACCAATTTCCTTTCCTTTTCTTTCCATTGTAAACACAAAAACCAAAATAGAAACCTAGAGAGAAAAGAGAGGGTTTTGGGAAGAAGAAGAAGAGGAGAAGATGAGGAAGATCTTGAACAAGGGAGCATGAGAGGAAGCTTGAGGTTGGGCTTGGTAGCATCACCTTGGATCATCTCCTAGCTAGAGGTAAGGGGTTTGATTTTCCTTTCCATATAGTTAGGGTTTGATGGATATGTTTTGGATTTAGGAAAATTAGTATTTTGATCCATGGGGTTATAGTTTACCATTGTTTTGGTGTTGTGTTGTTGTTGTTGAAAATTCTCAATTGATGGTAGAAGTATGTTTTGATGTTGTATTTGAGGTATATATGTTGTGTTGATGATAAGAGATGGTGAGTTAGTGATAAGAGATGTTTGGTGGGTTTAGTTTGAATTGAGGAAATTGATAGTAGAGTTTTATGATTTTGTTGGTTGATTGTTGAAATGTTAGAGGAGTTAAAATTGGGGTAGAGATTATGAGTAATATTATTATTAATTATTATTAGTAAGGTAGAATGAAAATGAAATGAAAATAGCAAAGAAAAATGGAAATGAAATAGAAATAAAAATGTTAATGGAAATGAGAAGAATATATCTGATAAAACATAAAACCGAAGGCTTTACAATTTAATTCATGTGGTACATATAAGTATACACGTTTATGTATATCAATTGAAATACCCATTTTAAACCATATATTTAAATAGAGATATGATTAAAGAGTAGAGCCTATTAATATGTGTAGAGAGATTGAGGTGACTTGATGATAAAATAGTACATATCATAACTTTATAATATTATTAGATATTTTAATCAATATTAAAGATAAATTTTGTTGTTAGTTTTCATACAAGGGATTAGTTTAGTAAAGGGTAGATAATAGGCTCTACATTGGGGACGTCGCCCCTCTTAAAGAGAGGAAAAGAAGATTTTCGTGAATTTTCTTTGTTTTCCATTTTTGTTTTCATCAACTTTATATTTTCTGCATAATTTCAAGAACGGTTTCTTTTCTTCAATTTTCATTTAGTCCATATACCACTAGTTGGCAATAATAAAATATAATTAGGACACAAGTTAGCCGATTAAATTTAGAACCCGATTGTGTTCCGATTTTCCGATTTCGGTAAATTCGACGACGGAGCAAGTTGCTCCAAATTCAACGAAAATTGACGTGCTAGCTAAGTTTGACGTGTAGAACGTAGTGGTGAGGTTAGTTTTGGAAATTACGAGTTTTTACGAGACGACCCGAAATAGACCAATTTACGGTAAAATTGAATCGGACGGTGTTTTATTAGATTTAAGGTACGTATGGATAATCCGATTCGACGTCGACGATTATGATTAATATCGGTTATTAGGAATTACTTTGACGATTATTGACGTTTTGACTATTTTTCCGTTTGAATTTAGTGAATTAATTGATAACGATGCGGTGTTAAAAACGTAAATTTTGCGGAGTATTTATTAAAGGATACATGTTGATATGCAATGTGATGATTAAATTGAGGTTGTTAATAAATGCTTCCGATTTGTGAATGCATGACTTTTGATGAATTTATTAGTGATGTTTGCATAATGCAATTATGATGCGATGATATATTTATCATGTTTTGGATAAATTATGGCGATGTGGGCTTTATGCCAATTTGGATGAGCGATGATGTTGTTTTTGTGTTGTGTTGTTTTATTGTCGAGTCACATTCATTGCATAAGCGAAGAGGGCTTTTATGCCGAGCGAAGATCGGCTTTATGCCAAGTGTCCCTAATTACGGACAAAGCGATGGGTACCACATGCATAACATAGTCATGTCTCATGGAGTCGGTTATGTTTATGTTCGAGTTGTTTGGTGTTGGGTTTTGTTGATTCATGGATGATATTGAATTGCGATGATATATTTTGTGATGATGTTGTGATGATGGGCTTTATGCCAAAAGCGATGATGGGCTTTATGCCAAAAGCGATGATGGGCTTTATGCCAAAAGCGAAGATGGGTTTTAGCCAATTTGTGATGATTTGTTATATTGCTTATATTACTAGCATTATTTAATGTTGTTGGTTGATGTTGTTGTTTAAGACTACCGTGTTAATTAGTGATGTATTAGTTTTGTGACGATTTCGTGGTGACGGAGGGTTATGTGTTGTTGCGACGTTTTATGCCGATGAGGCTATGGTGATAAGGTGTAGATTATACACATTAGGATGACGAGTAAAGTAAGTGAGTTTTGATTATGTGTTGGAATTACAATTATTAATCTATAACCTTTATAATTCCGAAACTACATATATATATTTTATCATGCCTTTAATTATATGTTTTGGAGTATCTCACCCTTTACTTGTTTCGCCGTTACCTATATATTGGTAACGTGCAGGTTATGAAGACGGAGTCTATAGCTGCTGTTAGTCGAGTCGGTGTCGCTCTGATACGTAGCACTCGGGGGGAATATTTATGTTGTCATTGTTGTTGTTCTTTTGTTGCTTTCCTTTTGTAAATAAGAATCATAAATTATAAAAACATGATTTTGTTGAGAAAGTTTAATAAAGGAGATATGTTGATTTCTATGAATCAATTTATGTTTTCCTGCGATGCTATGTATCTGAGATTTATGCGTTAAAACAAACTGTTTAAAATGAGTTGTTTTTGAAAGTGTGACGCCTCAGTATTTACTTTATAAAATTTTAAATTACTCTGATTTTGTATATAAAACCTTGGGTAGATTTGGGGTGTTACATTAGTGGTATCAGAGCAGGTCGGTCTGTCGACCAAGTTATTAGTGTGTTAAATCCGTTGTATGCGACATGTGTGTGAAACACTGTCGGGACTTGTTTGTTTCAAATTGTTTGTCTGCAGAGATGAGTTTGAAACAATTGGGGGAGAAGTTTTACTTCTTGGTGGCGCTTGTGGTTTAGGACGGAGCCTCAAGCGATGTTACACTTCGGTAACTTTAAGTGTAAGTTTGAAGACGCTGTTGTAGTTGGTAGAGATGGTTTATGTCACCATCATGATTGTCGACTATCTATTGACAAATTGAGGGACTGATCATCCTTAATCTCTTGTTGATAGTAGTCGGGGATTGCGTTGGTTGGGATAGACTTGTCTTGCCAACTTAATAGTGTATGAAGCGGATGTGTTGGCACAAGGTAGTGCATGGTTACTTGAGTTGTGAGCGAATTTGGATTTTGGTGAGAAACAAGATTTTGTCAAGCGAGCTTCTTGTCGTGATTCTTCCGAAGCCTGCTGTGAAGACGTGAGGGGATTGCCGCAGTAGTGCGAAGTGAAGTTTTGATGGATTTAGTTTCTGGAACTAGTTATGATTCGAAGTATCCTTAAAAGATGTTTGATTTTGAATTAGAGTTGAAGAGTCAACTTGAGGATGGGTTTGAGCAGAGTTTGTTTATTCGAGCGGGTCACCGTGGAGTGCTACCGTTGTGTTGTTCGAGAAGAGTAAAGGTTACCCGAGTTGGTGTGTCATTTGTAGGCGAGTAACGAAGTGGATATTGAGGACGAGTGTCTACTTCCGAGGATTGATATTTGGATGAATCAGTCACTTGGAATTTTTGCGTTTAGTGTGATCGATGTGAAGTCTGGCTGTCTACGAGTTAGTGTGAGAGCTGAAGATGTTTAGACAATGCTTTTGGGATAATGTTTGGTCCTGGCGAGTATTTGGTTGATGTCATTAGTGTGACTAATGCGTCAGGTGTGATTTTGAGATGTTCGGACAGTACTCTCAAGAGTAGCTGTAAGAGTAATTTCGTGTTCATGGATATTAAGTGGTTCACATCAAGTTAAGGAATTGTGGCGAGCATCTAAGCTTTGCGTTATCAGTAGTGAAGTTAGATCAGTGCGTGGCGAGTATTCTAAAGATAGAATTTTGAACTGTTGGACGTGAGTGCCTTAAGTAAGTGACCCAGACGGTGATATTTTGGACGGTTCCGCGAAAATTTATTTTGTATCTTGTAGAAGACTTTAAGGGGGTATTTCAGAGCTTAGAAGTTCCTTTGTTTTGGATGGTTAACTTTGTAAGTTTGACGGAAGATCCTTTTTATAAGTTGGTTTTGATCGTTAGTACTTTGACTTGAGATAGTTGAGTCGCTATTTGGACTTCGCGATGGTAAGCGAATTTGTTTGAGCCATTGGAAAGTTTAGCGAATGCTTTGATTTTGGCTTTGTTTAGTACTGAAGAACCCTGTGCGGCGTATTGTGATATTCTGTTTTGGACTTAAGATGTATTTCGACATAGAGTTGGGAAAGTGTATTACTACCTTGGAACGATTTGAATTTCATAACGAATAATTGTCGGACTTGTGAGTTAGAGGTTGATGCTGTTGTGATCATTTGGAATTTTAGAGGTGCAGATGTTAACAACGAGGAGATTGGAATTGTTGAAGACAATTCAAGTTTGAGTGCAATCTATAAAGAGACTTCGTCTGGTGTTGAGTTTAGTATGTTGATATCGCGGTTAACCCAAGATTATCTGATTTGGGAATTGTTATTTCGAAGAATGCTGCATGTTTGTTTTTGGGACACTTGTTGAGTTTAAGCTCCGAAGGTTGTTAAGGATTTGTTCACTACTAACATATGGATTTGGTCGGGTACTAATGGTCGTGGTGGATTATTAGTTTACGACTAAGATAAGTCTTGACGGTATAGAACCTTGTGACGGGTTGGTAGCTACAGATACCTTAAGATGATTGATGTTTTATAAAGGAGGATGTTCTATCACTGACTGAAGTCGGTCGCGACGGTATTCGTGTTGGATTCTATAAAGTTTATGTTATGGTTCTAAGTCCAACCTGTTTTATAATCCCAGGAGTATGAAATGGCGTTGATGAGTAGAGTTCTTGAGAGAGTGTTTTGGTTTGAATTACCACTTTAAAAGATGGAAAGTGATGAAAGGTGTTTCGAGTAAGATACTGAGTATTGATTGTTGCGAGGTGTCTTGATGGGTGTACACCTTGAACTTATCCGTTTTGAGTAATTGTAAAGTTGAGGTTTAACCAAGTTGTTTTACGATTGGCATCTTATGCATAGAAGTGAAGCACCATGGTTTAGAGTTGAGCATTAAATTGTTAGCAAGTATGCGAGGTTGTTGGATTTGGACTAGTGAGTTATAGTCGCAAGTCGTCTGTTTAAGCACTAGGATGAGTGGTGTATCTCAGTTTGATTATGTTTGAGTAACTTGTTTTGTTCAAGGTTTGTGCGTTGGTAATCTACAAGGATGATGTGACACTGTGACTTCTAGCATGAGAACGGTAACTGCAAGTGTAGTTCTTGAGTTCGTGCTTATGAGTAAGTGAAGGCATCTTTTTCGTGGTTGCGTAGCACGCGCGATTCTATCTTGTTATGATTATTTCAGTTTTGGTTTGTATAACCACTTTGTTGTTTTCGTTTTAGCAATGGTGTCGGTGTTGTGTCGTAGGACTTTATGTTACTATCTTTGGTGACTCGTTTTCGGGGTGTCGGTTCGAGTGTGTAACTAATTCTATGATTGAGACGTTAGGATAGTATCGATCTTGTTTGTTTGGTTCTCGAGTGAACCGGTGTGTTTATGGCTTGTTTAGTTGTTGGGTGTTAGTTGGTTGTCGAGTGCATTGTATGGGCTTTGCATCTCGACATGGTTGTTCTTGACGGGACGATGTAATTAGGGAGATGCCCTTGTGATAGTTGTATTGTATATGTTGTTTAATTAACGCGAGGATGGAGTAGACGATTGCGTAGGCATGTCTCGTACTGTTCGTTTTGGTCGAAATTTCGAGGACGAAAAGTTTATAAGTGGGGGAGAGTTGTAACGCCCGTTTTTATTTAATATTATAATATATTAATATTCGGAATTACCGTTTGACGATTGTTTTGGCGATTTAAAATAATTATATTAATTAATATATCTATTAATTTATCGCGACGTTCGCTCGGTCCGTAAAATATTATTCGGATCCGATATTTTAATTCCCGAATTATTTTAATTAATTGAATTAATTATATTAATGATATAATTGGTTAGGAGTGTGAGAATTAATTGATGGGATTTGGGTTTTCACCCTTGACTTACTAAATAAGAAAAATACCATTACTAGAACCATTTCTCCTCATTTTCCTTCCATTCAATTATACCAAAACCAAACATGGAGACTTGGCTTACTAGTAGGAAACAAGTTATAAAAACCAATTTCCTTTCCTTTTCTTTCCATTGTAAACACAAAAACCAAAATAGAAACCTAGAGAGAAAAGAGAGGGTTTTGGGAAGAAGAAGAAGAGGAGAAGATGAGGAAGATCTTGAACAAGGGAGCATGAGAGGAAGCTTGAGGTTGGGCTTGGTAGCATCACCTTGGATCATCTCCTAGCTAGAGGTAAGGGGTTTGATTTTCCTTTCCATATAGTTAGGGTTTGATGGATATGTTTTGGATTTAGGAAAAATTAGTATTTTGATCCATGGGGTTATAGTTTACCATTGTTTTGGTGTTGTGTTGTTGTTGTTGAAAATTCTCAATTGATGGTAGAAGTATGTTTTGATGTTGTATTTGAGGTATATATGTTGTGTTGATGATAAGAGATGGTGAGTTAGTGATAAGAGATGTTTGGTGGGTTTAGTTTGAATTGAGGGAAATTGATAGTAGAGTTTTATGATTTTGTTGGTTGATTGTTGAAATGTTAGAGGAGTTAAAATTGGGGTAGAGATTATGAGTAATATTATTATTAATTATTATTAGTAAGGTAGAATGAAAATGAAATGAAAATAGCAAAGAAAAATGGAAATGAAATAGAAATAAAAATGTTAATGGAAATGAGAAGAATATATACAGTAAAACATAAAACCAGAAGGCTTTACAATTTAATTCATGTGGTACATATAGAAGTATACACGTTTATGTATATCAATTGAAATACCCATTTTAAACCATATATTTAAATAGAGATATGATTAAAAGAGTAGAGCCTATTAATATGTGTAGAGAGATTGAGGTGACTTGATGATAAAATAGTACATATCATAACTTTATAATATTATTAGATATTTTTAATCAATATTAAAGATAAATTTTGTTGTTAGTTTTCATACAAGGGATTAGTTTAGTAAAGGGTAGATAATAGGCTCTACATTGGGGACGTGCGTCCCCTCTTAAAGAGAGGAAAAGAAGATTTTCGTGAATTGCTGGTTGCCGTTTCTTTGTTTTCCATTTTTTGTTTTCTGTCAACTTTATATTTTCCTGCATAATTTCAAGAACTGGTTTCTGTTTTCTTCAATTTTCATTTAGTCCATATACCACTAGTTGGCAATAATAAAATATAATTAGGACACAAGTTAGCCGATTAAATTTAGAACCCGATTGTGTTCCGATTTTCCGATTTCGGTAAATTCGACGACGGAGCAAGTTGCTCCAAATTCAACGAAAATTGACGTGCTAGCTAAGTTTGACGTGTAGAACGTAGTGGTGAGGTTAGTTTTTGGAAATTACGAGTTTTTACGAGACGACCCAAAATAGACCAATTTACGGTAAAATTGAATCGGACGGTGTTTTATTAGATTTAAGGTACGTATGGATAATCCGATTCCGACGTCGACGATTATGATTAATATCGGTTATTAGGAATTACTTTCGCGACGATTATTGACGTTTTGACTATTTTTCCGTTTTCGGAATTTAGTGAATTAATTGATAACGATGCGGTGTTAAAAACGTAAATTTTGCGACGGAGTATTTATTAAAGGATACATGTTGATATGCAATGTGATGATTAAATTGAGGTTGTTAATAAATGCTTCCGATTTGTGAATGCATGACTTTTGATGAATTTATTAGTGATGTTTGCATAATGCAATTATGATGCGATGATATATTTATCATGTTTTGGATAAATTATGGCGATGTGGGCTTTATGCCAATTTGGATGAGCGATGATGTTGTTTTTGTGTTGTGTTGTTTTATTGTCGAGTCACATTCATTGCATAAGCGAAGAGGGCTTTTATGCCGAGCGAAGATCGGCTTTATGCCAAGTGTCCCTAATTACGGACAAAGCGATGGGTACCACATGCATAACATAGTCATGTCTCATGGAGTCGGTTATGTTTATGTTCGAGTTGTTTGGTGTTGGGTTTTGTTGATTCATGGATGATATTGAATTGCGATGATATATTTTGTGATGATGTTGTGATGATGGGCTTTATGCCAAAAGCGATGATGGGCTTTATGCCAAAAGCGATGATGGGCTTTATGCCAAAAGCGAAGATGGGTTTTAGCCAATTTGTGATGATTTGTTATATTGCTTATATTACTAGCATTATTTAATGTTGTTGGTTGATGTTGTTGTTTAAGACTACCGTGTTAATTAGTGATGTATTAGTTTTGTGACGATTTCGTGGTGACGGAGGGTTATGTGTTGTTGCGACGTTTTATGCCGATGAGGCTATGGTGATAAGGTGTAGATTATACACATTAGGATGACGAGTAAAGTAAGTGAGTTTTGATTATGTGTTGGAATTACAATTATTAATCTATAACCTTTATAATTCCGAAACTACATATATATATTTTATCATGCCTTTAATTATATGTTTTGGAGTATCTCACCCTTTACTTGTTTCGCCGTTACCTATATATTGGTAACGTGCAGGTTATGAAGACGGAGTCTATAGCTGCTGTTAGTCGAGTCGGTGTCGCTCTGATACGTAGCACTCGGGGGGAATATTTATGTTGTCATTGTTGTTGT
This sequence comes from Vicia sativa, assembly GCA_021764765.1. NCBI lineage: Eukaryota > Viridiplantae > Streptophyta > Magnoliopsida > Fabales > Fabaceae > Vicia > Vicia sativa. The sequence goes on along the minus strand of CM038794.1, from coordinate 221,695,355 downwards.
TCTTTTGTTGCTTTCCTTTTGTAAATAAGAATCATAAATTATAAAAACATGATTTTGTTGAGAAAGTTTAATAAAGGAGATATGTTGATTTCTATGAATCAATTTATGTTTTCCTGCGATGCTATGTATCTGAGATTTATGCGTTAAAACAAACTGTTTAAAATGAGTTGTTTTTGAAAGTGTGACGCCTCAGTATTTACTTTATAAAATTTTAAATTACTCTGATTTTGTATATAAAACCTTGGGTAGATTTGGGGTGTTACATTACCAATATAAAGGCAACGGTGAAACAATGAAAGGATGAGATATCAAACTATATAATTGAGATCATGATAAATAATATATAGTTAGAATTATATAAAATCACTATTTTGTCATCTCACAACCAATCAACAATAAACACAATTTAACCACACAACAACATCATTATGCACTAAAGTATGCGACTTGGACAAATGCAAATGCATGTGGTACCATCAGAGTAAAACTCCCAACTTAGAACATTTCCAGTAATTCCGAGCATCAACAAGGCATAAGCTTTCAACTTTCAACATTTTGCCAATCCAGGCCAACATGGGTGAACATAGCTCCAACTTTAATGAAATGCAATGTATGCGACTATCATGTATGGCATACAACACCAACATACACACAAGACAACTTAGAACAACAACTTTCAACATCAACAACTTTTCAACAACAACAACTTTCCAACAACAACAACTTTCAACATTGGCTTTTAAGCCTCCAACAAAATTTATTCATATATAGCGCAACAACCAACTTATACTTGCAATTCATTACAATCAATATAGATTCAGCAAAACAAACACTCTACGATAGCTTACTAGCGTATACGAGCCATCCCTTCAATTCTTCTAATTTTGGTTAATCGGCTATACCGCTTACAATTACCAACATACTAATTCGGAACTATTTCTAATCAATTCCTATATATTTCCTTACTAATTACTAGCATTATGTTACTCATAAAAGCCTACACAAAGTTTCCTAGTTAAAGTGCTTAAATCAGGCAGAATTCAAAAATTAGAAAATATGTTCAAAACAACTCAGTACGCGCCGCAAGCCCTCCTTCGCGCCGCGACTTTAGTAGGACTCAATTCACGCTGCGCCAACCAGTTGGCGCCGTAAACTGACCAGAACAAATTGGGTTTTCAGCGCTGCCAGCATCTCTCTCTTGCCATTTTTCCCAAATATTTGACATCCAACACCCGCACAACCTAAAACCTATCAACCTATGGTACTAGCAACATGAGTAATCAAACAAGGACAACATTTACCAACACATTCAACAGTTTCATGGATTTTCAAGCTTCAAATTGAAATTTCCAACAACAACAAGACACAAACCTAGCAAAATTACAAACCCCACTACCTATCATTCATCATGTTTCCAATTAGAGAGCAAGAACCTCACCCTTACCTTGTGAATCAGAGGTTGATTGCTTAGAGATAGAGGTTTGCCCTAGCCAAGCTTGCACTATCTTTTCTTCTCTTCCTTTTCCCCCAAAACCTCTTTTTCTCCTCTTCTCATAAAATAACTCTTTCCTCTCTTCTTATTCTACTTCTTTTAAATAATAACATTATTATTATTCTTATTAATATTGTTATTATTATTCCTACAACTTATTTTAATTAATCACCCTATAATCATATAATGACTCAAATTGACATTCTACACTATTACCAATTATTCAGAAAAATATACGAAAAATATTAAATTAAATAAATACTTAAATACTTCGAGTGTTACACCATACATCTTAATATACCTATTAAGACCTCCGAGTCTCTCTGTCCTTGCAAGGGAACACACACCTATACTTTTTTACTAGTAAATATTCTAACACACATCTTCTTTCTCCATTTTCCCATTGATTCTCACTTCTAAACCAAATCCATAATTCTTATTGTTTTTCTGTCACATGAGATATAAATGTTCACGGTAATTATTTTTCTTGTCTTTGTCTCATTCCCCTTCCACTCATAAAACATAGTCATATGTCTGAATGCTCTACGCAAGGTTTTAAAACATAATCTGGAACCGTGAATACGGCCGCGACAAAACGACATCGAAACCTTTCGATATCATTATTCACTATTTTAAGGTTGAGAAAAAAATCGCAGATAAAACACGATTACAACCGCAACAAAACGTGGTTATGTCCTGTAACATAATTACAGTCTTTTACACATAATTATTTACGATTGTTTTTATTCTAGAAGATCAAATCAAATGACTTTTACACTAATTAAAATATTAAAATTTTAAACTAAAAGTTGGTTTTATTAAAAATATAATCACACTACTTTTTTTGGAAATCCTACTCCTTTTTACATGAATTAGGTGCAATGTTGTGAGAATTTACACTAAGATGATAATAATTTACAATACAATACTTGTATCTATTGAAATCGCAAAGTTCACAATACAACCAATACACGACTGCGAGCATTTTTTAAAACCTTGGTTCTACAAAATGTTGTTTTGTCTCATAATGTCAAAATTCTTCCTAACCTTTCTTTAGAAGATTTGCTAGTACACTCAAAATTGTTAAATCACCATCAAAGACTTATAGTCTTTGTTTCTTGGATACATATGAATGTTGGTTTATGGGACAAAATTTATTTATAATTTATTAAAACAGACTCCCGGTCTATTTTTTGATATTTCATCAGTGTTGTGTCACATAATATCATTTATACCACATCATTCATTTTTCTTATGTGTCATTTTTTATAATGCTTTACCACAATAACTCTCATATTCTTTCATTGTTTCTTCTTTGATGCCATACTTTTTTTTTCGTTACTTAATTTTATTTATTCCATTAAATCAGATTAAAACTCTATAAAATATATTCATGTAACCTATTTAGTATGTAAGTTATCAAATTAATTTACCTATTAAATTGTGTCTATTTGTATTTAGCTATGCTATTTATCTTCAATATTGTTTATCTTCAATATCACTTATATATCTTTTCATTAGATCTCTCTATTCTACCTACATTCATAACATACTAAAATAGTGATGCAAATAATATAAAATCCACCTTTCACATAGTTATATTTGATAGTATATATGAAGAGCTAGCTATGTGTAATGGATATTTGATAGTATATATGAAGAGCTAGCTATGAGTATATGACTCACATGCGCGCGGTTATTCTCAAATCTCCCTAGATCCCTTTCATTTATCAATTGTTGATACTTAACATCTTCTTATTTAAATTATCTTGTGTCTTTAAGTCCGGTAAAGAATCTTTATTGTTGGTATCATAGTTTGGTGTTATTCATAATTTGAATATTAACAAATCATGTATCTCTACAAGTAGTGCAACTATAAATTATGTTCTTTCTTCTCTATTAAAACTCAATAACTCTAGTTATATTGTTATTTTTTAGTTTAAAGGCTAAAACTTTCTCAAAATAAAATGTAACATTCAAGTCTTTCAATTCCACCTCCATTATGTTTTTTTTTTTTTTTATCTTCTCTTTATCCACCATTTTTTATATATTCAATTTTGATTTATATTGTAACAAAAAAAAATATTGTCGTTGTTTCATTGCTTATTAATTTGTTTTATATTCTTTTTTCAAAACATTAATGCTATTTAGTTGTAATCAACACTTTTGTAAAACTTAATAAAACACTCTCAAGTATTATGAATGGTAATTTTTAAAGAAATAATAAGTATTCGATAAAGTAAATTGTAATTATTAATAGTGTTAATAATATATTATTATGAAAAAATTAATTTAAAAATATTTTTCTGAACAAATATATAAATAAATTGTCATATAACATATACAAATATAATCATCACAACTTACAAAAATTATGAATTGCTGAAATATTAAATTAAATTGATAATAAAATAAAAGAATATTAATATTTTTTTATAAGACCATTTTATTTCAATATTAAGAATATATTTATATTAGGTATTAATTTAGTTATTTTCTTATTGCCGTGTCACGCGCACCACACAGTACCAGATGGCTTCTTCATATTAGCTACCTAAGTCAACCACATTGTTGAAGAAGTCAAAAAGTACTACCGGAAGCAACAACGAAAGAGAAAAAGAAAACAATGTAAAATACTATAAACAACAACGGAAACCCACCTAATTCAGCAACTTGCTCTTCTATCTCCTTCTTAAATTCCTCCATTTTGCACTCTCTCATATCATCACATTCCTACTATTTCTTACATATATAGCATTCAAATTCTATTCTAAACATTTAAACTAACAAGTTACAAGAGTAACAAAACCGTTATGGAAGGTCTTCTACCTCTTGTATTAAAAGCAGTGAAGAAAAACCGAACAAGACGACAATACGAGTGTCTTTCATCAGCAACCTACAACGTCAGTATGTCTGAGATCTATCCTCAAAATCAACAACTCCATCATCAAAGTCAAATACCTAATCCAGACAACAATATTGGTCACCGGAGATGCAAAACTGTTGGTAATGGTTTCCAGTTTCCCGATCAGATTAGATCTGGTTCTGGTTCTGTTTCTGTTTCTCCTCCGAAAAAACTTGATAGGTCGAGGAGTCATAGAATGTTTTCATGTTTAACTGGTGGTTGCTGAAGGTGTGCGCACACAGAAAATTTAATATTATTCTATGCATTTTTTTTAATAATATTTTTGTTACAAAAGATGTCTTGTTTTGTAATTTGATCATGTACATATATATTTGTATTTACTGTGAGATTGTAGTGAAATGATTTGGATCTTCCTTTAGAATTTTATAGAGTTTTATGGCTAACTTTTAATTATACTGTACTAGTTTTTTTTTCTAGGCACAAATATAAGTTTCTAATTTTCAAAAACCAGACACTGGTAGGTTTGTTTGCATTCAATGACCACTGTCTCCAGAACACAACAGCGATGATGAATTGACTTGTCGTTTTAGACAGGGATAAGAATCCATTTGTTGATCATGCATACCATGTGAAAAATTTACTTAGTATCACTACTTTTTGCCTGGTACCCGGGCAATTGAATTTTTTTTGACGAAAATGCTCTTTATATAAATAGTACAATTTTAAAAAAAAATTATTTCTCACTTTCAATATTAAAAACTGTTCTGAAATGTCCTGAAGAAGAATACAAGCTGAAACACATAGCGCAAATCTTTCAGTTTAAGAAAAAATACACTGAAACATATTACGTAAGTGTTCTAAAAATTTTAGTACACCGAAATACTTTTCAGTGTGCTAAAAAAAGTTTAAATGAGACACTTTTTATGAGATGAGAGAAATATTTCTTCAAACATCAAATATTATAATTAATATGTAAGGAGACAAAGTAAATAAGGTAACCATCCATACTTGTCAACTTTGTAATTTTCAGAATATTAAAGAAGATAAAGGTAGGAAGAATGGAGGAAAATTCGAAACCGTTTTTAAATTTTAACACTTGGGTGTAGGATATAGATATACCTATATTCTGATAGCCGACCTATATAAAGAATTTATCACAAAATTTTAATGTTGTATCCACATTTGTTGCCATCTAACTATTACACAAATAAATTATAAGAAACTAAATAAAAAACAAATAACAAAAAAAAAGCAAATATTGAATGTCAAATGTATGCATCGTACACACATGTATAACTTTAACAGAGCGATTTGCTAATTGAACGAACATTTTAGTTGGTCTTAATTCTCCCATTTCGAGTTTGGTGCATATGGATAAAGGCATTACATTAATATTGGCTCCTAAATCGCGCAAAGCTTTGTCTATGACAAACTTTCCTATTACGCAGGGTATAAAGAAACTACCGAGATCTTTGAGTTTAGGAGGCATTTTATTTTAAATTATCGCGCTACACTCAGCAGTAAGTGTAACAGTTTCGTTATCCTCTTGCTTTTTCTTGTTAGACAAAATTTCTTTAAGGAATTTGGCATAGGAGGGCATTTGTGTGATTGCTTATGTGAATGGGATTGTGACGTTTAACTGTTTCAGAAGATCTACAAATTTCAAGAATTTTCCTACATTTTTTGTTTTAGTTAGCCTTTGAAGATAAGGAATAGGTGGTTTGTAAGGTGGTGGAGGCACATAAGGTTCTTCTTTTTCTGCAGCATCTTCATTGTTATCGTGATTCTACTTCTCCTCTAGCTTATCCTTCTTCGCGGTCTCTATACCAGGATTTCGTTTCATGGTTGGGCTATTAGTTCTTGGATCTACAGATCCATCTAATTCGATTCTGCTTCTCAGGATAATAGCGTTTGCGTGTCCCTTTGGATTGGGTTGAAGTTGTCCAGGAAATGAGCCAACTGGGGCAGCGGTAGCCGACTACTGTTGAGCCACTTGAGAGAGTTGTGTTTCTAACATTTTATTATGAGTGGCCAGAGCATCAACTTTACTGGTTAATTGTTTAATCTGGTCATTAGTGTGCAAGTTTTGATTTATAACATCTTTATTTGTTTGAGCTTGGGTAGCTATGAAGTGTTCTATCATGATTTCGAGGTTGGATTTCCTAGGGATATTAGGAACATTTGGGACATTAGGAGCGTTTTGAGGTTGTTTCTGATATCCTGGCGGTGTAGCAGGAGCTTGTCCAGGTGCATACAATTCGCTGTTGTTCTTATACGAAAAGTTTTGGTGGTTCTTCCAACCAGTGTTATAGGTATTGCTATAAGGGTTTCCCTGTACGTAGTTCACTTGATCAGCTGGAACTCCTCTCAGGAGTGGAAATTCTGGAGCAAGATGTGATTGAAGTCCACATAGGTCGCAAGTTTGAGCTACTTCAACCACGGTGGCTGCGAAAGGGCTTCAACTTTAGCGTTAACTTGGTTTAAACTGCTCACTTCGAACATGTCGCCTTTCGTTTGAGGTTTCTCTACAATAGTCATATCGCTTCCCCATTGATAATGGTTTGAGCCAGGCTTTCGATAAGCTGGTTGGCTTCGCTATACGGTTTATCCATCAGCGCGCCGCCTGCAGCAGCGTCTATTGTCAATCTTGTATTGTACAAGAGATTGTTGTAAAAGGTGTGAATGATCATCCATTCTTCTAAACTGTGATGCAGACAGAGTCTGAACATGTCTTTGTATCGTTCATGTGCCTCAAAAAGTTATTTGCTTTCCTTCTACTTGAATCCATTAATGTTGGCTCTCAACATAGCGGTTTTGCTAGGTGGGAAGTATCTTGCTAAGAAGACCATTTTTATCTCATCCCATGTGGTGATTGAGTTAGAAGGTAAGGATTGGAGCCACGCTCTAGCTCTGTCTCCTAGAGAGAAAGAAAATAGGCGCAAATCGTATTGCCTCAGGGTTAACACCATTCGCTTTTACGGTGTCTGCGTATTGCACAAACATTGACAAATGTAGGTTCGGGTCGTCCGTAGGGCATCCAGAAAACTGGTTCTGTTGAGCGGCGGAAAGTAGCAAAGTTTTCAACTCGAAATCGTTTCGGTTGATAGTAGGGGCAACAATGCTGTTGCGAGGTTCTGCATGAGACAGAACTGCGTAATCCATGAGAGGGCAGAGTGGTGTTGGTCTTTCTTCATCCATCTTTGGTTCTTCAACCGGTTCAGGAATTGAAATGTCAGGAATGTTGGTCGGAGGAAGATTGTTTAGAAGACGATATTCTTGAATTTTGCATCTTAATCTAAGATAACGCTTGATATCGTTGATTTGTAGCTTTAATAACTCGCCTTGAGAGCGAGTATTACAATAGGTCAAATGAGAATTTTGGTGCTTTAGCCTATACTTCGTAACAATAGAGTTACGATATCGACTTGAATAGTCCCCGACAACTACACCAAAAACTTGATCGCGACTTTAAGAGTCTATAAATTATATTGACTGCAAGTGCACAGTCGTATCGCATAGTTTTAAAGATATCGAATCCACAAGGACTTTAAATCGACCTATCGTTATCTAAACCTACAGTGTAAAGCTAAAGCTAATGATATATTTGGATTAGAGGGAAATTAAGGGAATTAAAACTTAAATCTAAGTATAATATTAATTAGGCGGATATCGATATGTATTTCGTCAAACCTAGGTGATCCGAAGGTTCATTAGCCATTTCTCAAAATAATAGAAATTCCTTTTTCAATAGATAATATTCGTTTAAAAGCCCTTATCTCAAACTCCCGTTCTGTTGATTCAGGTTATGTTATTAAACTCTAACGTACGCTCTCGTTGTCCCGTCGAATTTAAAAACACTTTTTGAAAACATATAAAATCTAATTAGTTTTAAAACGCTCTCGCCGTCTTTAAAAATAATGTTCAGTATCCACTATTTGGGAAAAAAACCTCAAACTCTCGCTTTATTGATTTTTAACCTTTATCCAATTTTACTCTCGTAACAAACTCTTTTCAAAATATAATTAGATACTAAAACCAGAAAAAAGAATTTTTGATAAAATATAATTAGGCCAATTTATTTCGGATCCCTTTAGTTTGATTAATTTACATATCGATATCTAATCGGTTTAGCCAGACATACTTTTCAATTCAATCATGCAAAAACAATTATATTCATATATTTAGACATATTCAACAATATATAATCAGAGAACATGAAACGATAATTTAAATAAATAACCTTATTAAATGAGAAACCTGAAATTAACACTGGAATTAAAACTTGAACTTCAAATGCTAGAACGCTCCACCACAAGCCGAATGGATTTGTTCTTTAGAATTCTTGAATCAAATAGTAAAAACAAGGAAATAAAATACTAAGATCAAACTTAAGGTTAGATCCAGTAAAAATTACACATTCAAGAGGTAAAGTGGATACCACTATCTTCATTAAACGTAAAGGAAAACACATTCTTTTAGTTCAAGTATATGTAGACGATATAAATTTTTGTTCAACTAACCCACACTTGGTCAAAGAATTTTCTAATGTTATGCAAGGGGAATTTGAAATGAGTCTTATGGGGTAGCTAAACTACTTCCTCGGTCTACATATAAAGCAACTCGATGAGGGCACAACTGTGTGTCAAACAAAATACTACAGAGAGTTGCTCAAGCGCTTTGGAATGAATGACTCAAAGTCCATTAACACCCCCATGCCTACTAACGGGAACTTGGATAAAGATGAACATGGTAAGAGTGTAGATGTCAAGAAGTATAGAGGTATGATTGGATCTCTTTTGTATCTTACTGCATCTAGGCATGACATCATGTTTAGTGTTTGTATGTGTGCACGATATCAATCGAATCCCAAGGAATCACACTTGAAAGCTGTCAAGCGTATACTTAGATACCTTCATGGAACATCTAAGTTTGAGATTTGGTATTCCAAAGGAAGTGATTATAGCCTAGTAGGTTACTCTGATTCTGATTTTGCAAGTTGCAAATCAGATAGGAAAAGCACTAGTGGCACATGTCACTTATTTTCAAACTCCTTAGTTAGTTGGCAAAGCGAACATTGCATTGTCAATCGAGGTGAATACGTTAGTTATGCCAGATTTTGTGGCTAAAGCAATAACTACAAGATTTCAATATTCAATTAAAATGTATTCCAATTAAATGTGATAATACTAGTGCCATCAACCTCTCTAAGAATCCTGTTTTACATTCATGAACTAAACACATAGAGATTAAGCATCACTTTCTTCGTGACCATGTTCAAAAAGAAGACGTTGTGTTTGAGCATGTTGATACTAAAAATCAACTTGTTGATATTTTCACTAAACCATTAGCAACGAAGCCCTTTTTTAACATTCGTCGGGAGTTAGGGATCTTGGATCTTTCTCACTTGATGTCTTAAGTGTGTATGTGTCTTATTTATGTATACATATATCTCACTATGTTATTGAGATGTATTCTAGGTAAAATACATCATTGAGCACTACAAGATATCATATTCCAAGACCCCTTGAGAACAGGCCTTGTGTAACACCCCAATATTACCCAAGGTTTTATATACAAAAATCAGAGTAATTTAAAATTTCATAAATTAAATACTGAGGCATCACACCTTCAAAACCAAATCACTTTAAGCAGTTTGCTTTAAAGTATAAATCTCGGATACATAGCATCGTCGGAAAACATAAATTGATTCATAAAAATCGAAACATCTTCTTTATTAAACTTCCTTAACCAATCATATTTTTGTAAAGTATGATTCTTATTTACAAAAGGAAAAACAACAAAAGAACAACAACAAGACAACATAATTATTCCCCAAGTGCCACGTATCAGAGCGACACCGACTCGACTAACGGCTATAAACTCCGTCTTCATAACTGCGTTACTAATATTAAGGTAAAGAAACAAGTAAAGGGTGAGATACTCCAAAACATATATATATATATATATATATATATATATATATATATATATATATATATATATATATATATATATATATATATATATATATAGTTTTGGAATTATAAAGGGAATAGATTAATCAGTGTAATTCCAACACATAATCAAAACTCACTTACTTTAATCGTCATCCTAATATGTAAAATCTACACTTTATCGCCATAACCTCATTGGCATAAATCGTCACAACAACACGTAAACAACGACATCAAACAACAATATCAAACAACAATATCAAACAATGTTAATAACATAAGCAACATAAATAATATCATCACCAATTGGCTAAAGCCCATCATCGCTTTTGGCATAAAAGCCCATCGTCACAAACATCATCACGCCATATTTGCATTAAGCATTTCATCAAGTTAAATCATCGCAAAACTCATCATTTATATTCATCGCATAGTTATCATGAAACTATCAAATCATATTTATTTCATGTTCATCATAAAGATCATCACCAAACAAAACATCATATATCATCGCAATTCAATATCATCCATCAATTAACAAAACCCAACGCCAAACAACTCAAACATAAACATAACCGACTCCATGAGACACGACTATGTTATGCATGTGGTACCCGTCGCTTTGTCCATAATTAGGAACACTTGGCATAAAAGCCTCATCGCTTGGCATAAAAGCCTTGTCGCTTGGCATAAAAGCCTCGTCGCTTGGCATAAAAGCCCACCGTCGCCAATGCAATGTATGTGACTCGACAATAAAACAACACAACACAAAACATCATCATCGCTCATCAAAATTGGCATAAAGCCCACATCGCCATAATTTATCCAAAATAAGATAAATATATCATCGCATCATATTTGCATTATGCAAAACATCACCAATAATTCATCATCATCAAAAATCATGCATTCACAAATCGGAAGCATTTATTAACAATATCAATATAATCATCACATCATCATGTATAAAGACATGTATCATCACATCGCATATCAACAAGTATTCATTAATAAATACACCGTCGCAAACATTATGTTTATTCACGCCACCTCATTATCAATTAATTCACCAAATTCCAAAAACGGAAAAATAGACAAAACATCAATAATCGTCGCGAAAGTCATTCTTAATAACCGACATTAATCATAATCATCAACATCGAAATCAGATTGTCCATACGTATCTTAAATCTACGAAAACACAATTCAATTCAATTTTAGCGTAAATTGGCCTATTTCGGGTCAACTTGTAAAAACTCGTAATTCCTAAAAACTAACCTCACCACTACGTTCTACACGTCAAACTTAGCTAGCACGTCAATTTTCGTTGAATTCGGAGCAACTTGCTCCGTCGTCGAATTTACCGAAATCGGAACATAATCGGGTTCTAAATTTAATCGGCTAACTTATGTCCTAATTATATTCTATTAATACTAACTAGTAGTATAAGGAAATAATGAAACAAAGAACCTATTTGTAAAATTATGCGAAACACATTATGCGAAACGGAAAAATGCGAAACAAAATTGCATTCCTCCTTCCACAAGAAAGGGACGAACGTCCCATGGTGTTTTAGGCTTGGAGGCGGACGCCTATAGAGGCTGGGACGGTCTCCCCACTTGCTGAGGTGGGCGCCTCCCAGCTTCCCCCTTCCTATTTTCATTTCTTCTCCCTGTTAGTTTTTGTATCAGACAGTTTCTGGTTTTTCTCAGTTTTATAGTTTTACTTGTTTTTCTTCATTCTTGCTACTTAGTATTGCTAGCTTATAAACAAATTACCCACAAACCACACTCCTAACTCAACCTTCCTATGTTAGTCAACACTCAATCAACCAAACTCATAAATTAACCTATCAATTTTTCTCCAAATCCAAACTATAACTATCAAACCCTAATTTTTATGAGATGGAAAATCAAACCCCTTACCTCTAGAGATTGGATGATCCAAGATGATTCCACAACTCCAACCTCAAGCTTCCTCTCTTGCTTCTCTTGCTCTTGTTCTTGCTCTTCTCCTTCCAAAACCCTCGCTTTTCTCTCCAAGCTTCTATGTTTCTATTTTTGGCTTTTGTTGAAAAATGGAAGAAAATGAGGAAATGTGGTTTTATAAAGTGTGGTCTTACTAGCCAAAGGGTGAAAAACCCAATCCTACTAAATTTCTCCTCACACCCCTATCCAATTCTTATAAATTAACATACTAATAATATCCAATAATATTATTAATTCGATTAATTAAAATAATTCCGGGGAATTAAATATCGGATCCGAATAATATTTTACCGAACCGAACGGAATAAAAACCGGACCGAACAAAACGTCGCCAGATAAATTAATAAATATATTAATTAACACTAATATTCTCGTCGCAACATAAATATCGATCGGTAACTCGAAAATATTAATATAATATAACATTAATTAAAACGGGCGTTACAACTCTCCCCCACTTATAAACTTTTCGTCCTCGAAATTTCGACCAAAACGAACAAATCGGGACATGACTACGCATTCGTCCACTCAATCCTCGCGTCAATTAAACAACACACAAAAGACACCAAAAATAAGGGTATCTCCCTAACCACAACGTCCAATCAAGAACAACCATACCGAGATGCAAAGCCCATACAATGCACTCGACAACCAACTAACACCCAACAACTAAACAAGTTGCAGACACACCGGTTCACTCGAGAACCAAACAAACAAGATCGATATTATCCTAACGCCTCAATCATATAATTAGTTACACACTCGAACCGACACCTCGAAAACGAGTCACCAAAGATAGGAACATAAAGTCCTACGACACAACACCGACACCATCGCTAAAACGAAAACAACAAAATGGTTACACAAACCAAAACTGAAACAATCAGAACAGAATAGTACCACGCGTGCTACGCAAACACGAAAAAGATGCCTTCATTCACGCATAAGCACGAACTTAAGGATTACACGTGCAATTATCGCTCTCATTCCAAAAAATCACAAGGTCACATCATCCTTGTAGATCACCAACGTACAACCCTTGAACAATAACAAGTTACACAAACATAACAGAACTACGATACACCACTCATTCTAGGGTTTATACAGACGACTTGCGACTATAACTCACTAGTCTAAATCCAACAATCTCGCATACTCGCTAACAATTCAATGCTCGATATCTAAACCATGCTGCGTCACTTTTTATGCATAAGATGTGTCATACCCCAAAATTTGCCCTCTTACTTCTCAAGACATTTCTCATATCCATACTCAAGGATTTCACAAGGGTTGACCAGACAAACCCTCTCCTAAGCAATCAACCCAAACTAGGGTTTGGCTATACTCAAGTCAGGGTGAGCCTACTGTTGTACCCCAAAATTTACCCTCTTCTTTCCCGCATTATTTTTGGCTTATAATTCCATTGCATAAATAAACACACATATAGCATGCATAACATTCACCATAGGAAGCATCAGATTCCAGGTATTCCGAATGACACCCAAAAAGAGCTCATTTCTCAATAAAGTGGATTTCGGGTTTCGGCGCATTTTGGGCACTCTAGAAGGCGTATCTCTCATCTACTTGGGCATTTTCTGTTGATTTTCGACTGGCATTTTCCTGTCGTTATTATCCACGCCTTTCGTTTGGAACCCGAGAACGGATTTTGTGAGGAAGGCTCTCAAAGGAGTCAATTTCCCCGGCATATCAAGCTGATTTTAGTGTTGAACCGTGTGTTTTGACTCACCGAAAAGGCTTTATTTTCTAGCTGGAAGCTCAGAATGGAGCGGGACCAATTTCTAAAATTCCGTATCAAGGTCCTCTACAACTTCCATTTGCAACTGGGGAGTGGATTCTTTACCGATCGGTACCAGAATTTTATTCTCCGAGGGTGATTTTGAGCTGAAATTGAGTCATTTTCATCTGATGTGCGAAGTTCGAAAAATCATATCTCACTCGATTTTCATCGAAACGGGATGGGACCGGTGCCAAATGTTCACAAATCTTGTTAGCTTCAAATGTCCCAGAGATACGCATATGCAAATTTCGATCAGAAGATCCTCGTCTGAGGCATTTTCCCCACAGAGCGCGAATGAAATTCTGCGTGTCGATGGTCTAAAATTGATCTTTGAAACTTGAAATTTCTATTTCCTTGACCATTCATCGGATCAAGTCGGGATTTTGATTCTCGCAAGCAAAATTGCATTCCGGACACTTTTTGTTTATATTCCGACTACGAATTCCGCACGGATTTGGCTGTTTTGGATTAATTACGAAAATTATTCGGATAATCATAATTAGCTTGTTGATTAGTGACCCAAGGCTATAAATAGATTTTTCTCTTCACAAATCACAAAAACACATTCATTTGCTTAATTTCCCATTACCATACACACTCCAATTCTCTCAAATTCCAAAGCACAAAAACTCAAAAAAGTTCAAAACTTCAACTTTCCCTCCAAGCAACCACCACAGGCCGCCACCGGACCTCCGATCACCACCGACCTCAACCACAGACCGCGCTAAGCGCGACCTACGATTCTTGATTTTTCTCCATCGCAGCTTCTTCTACCCCAATCTAGAGCATCCTATCCTCCTTCTTTTCACGTTTGACATGGAAGGAATGGTTTAATCTCGATTTTCTCCTCAATTTCAAGATTCAAGGATTTCTCTTCATCTTTCTTCAATTCTCCATTGAAATTCAAGCTTCTCTTCAAGGATTCAAGTCTAATTCTGAAGATTATCCACATTTCCTCATTGATTTGGTATTTTCTTTGAAGAGCACAAGGAATTCCTCTTCAATTTGACTCAAATTTCAAGTGCAAGTAAGTGTTAGGTTCAAATAAGCACTTATTTTAAGTTGTTTTCTGATTTTTAGCTTTTCTTGAAATTGAATATTGAAATCTCATGCAAATTCAATATAGATTCTGACTCTAGGATTTATATTCTTGAATTCCTTGATTTGAATCGATTTTTGCCGCCTTATTTGTATCAGAATGTGGATTTTTCTGGTTCATAGCATGCATATACACTTGTGCATTTGATTTCCCCTTGCATATAAGACTTGAACTTATACACTTTGCATCATCTATTGCATGTTCATGCATTGGTGAGTATCTAGCTTGATTCATGGTGATTTGAAGCATAACTTGCATTCAACATGTAGATATCCAAGCATTTAGTGCATTGTGCATGGACTTGTTGCATGTGCATTCCATGTGTTTGTGTTAATGCATAACCTAGAATTGAATGAAAATCTCCCTCTATGTAGCATACTTCTCACTTGAGCATCAGGATTGTTATCGTAACTCGCTTCCTTGGCATGTTCATGCATCCTTTTCTTTGCACTTGAGCATTAGGATTGTTATCGTAACTCGTATCCTTGGCATGTTCATGCATCCTTTTCTTTGCACTTGAGCATTAGGATTGTTATCGGTTTGCATTCCTTGCATGTTCATTCATTACTTTGATATGAGCATTGGTTTTATCGTTCGATTTGCATACCTTGCATGTTCATTCATTTCTTCACTATGAGCATTGGTTTTATCGTTCGATTCGCATTCCTTGCATGTTCATTCATTACTTTGATATGAGCATTGGTTTTATCGTTCGATTCGCATACCTTGCATGTTCATTCATTACTTTGATATGAGCATTGGTTTTATCGTTCGATTCGCATACCTTGCATGTCCATTCATTACTTTGATATGAGCATTGGTTTTATCGTTCGATTTGCATACCTTGCATGTTCATTCATTTCTTCACTATGAGCATTGGTTTTATCGTTCGATTCGCATTCCTCGCATGTTCATGCATTACTTTGCTATGAACATTGGTTTTATCGCTCGATTCGCATTCCATGCATGTTCATTTAGCTCTCATTCACTGCTGGATTATGGCCTAACATCGTGGATCAAATTTGTTGCATGAAAGTATCATAAACAGGGGTCTGGTTCGAAAATAATTTTTTTGCAGGTTGCAGGTCGCGCTTAGCGCGGTCCAGAGCGCGCTAAGCGCCGAATGTTCTGGAATTTTGGGTTGTAGGTCGCGCTTAGCGCGGTCCTCTGGTTTATTTTCTCTGATTTCCTCGATTCTGGTGATGAACAGTAGTCATTCTAGCTATGCTTGGCTACTGTTTGCACTCCATTTCTTGCAGGGACCTACGACGCATACATATGCGGCTCGTTTCTTCGATATTCGCACACTTTTCCTTTATTTGCTTTTTGGGTCTAACTCCCTTCTTGCAGGTTTCGGTTGAGTTTGTACACCCACGTGTACATTATTCCTATCTTGTTTTGCTATCCTTATCCCGTTCTTGCAGGCATTGTCGCTTCGGATGTGTATCGACACGTATTCCGCTTGTTTTCGATGTTTTGAGCGATTCTCACCGGTTTACTTTTGTTGCATGGCTGCAGTAGTTGAAGTTTTCCGGAGTATTTCATTAGCTCGCATTGCTCTTCGGATTCTATATCCGTTCGGTAGGTTCTACACTGTTTACTGCATTCTCTTACAGCTTTCCTAGATATCATGAGAAGTAGGGCTTTACAACATTCTTTTGCCATGAGAAGTAGGAATAGAGATGCATGAAGGGGCTTCCGTAGTTGGAGCATGTTCAGGAACCCCTCTGGTTTATTTAAAGACCCATTTAGGGCAATTCTACTTGTGATTTGTGCATAGTTGTTCGTTTGTCTATTTTTCCCAGGAGCTTGGTTAGGATTGTTTCTTTAGCCTAGACATTAGGATCCCCATCCTTTGCATGTCAACATAGGTATAGATTCCCTTGCATCCTAAGCCATAGGTCCAACTTTGCTTTGCTAGTTTCTTTTGCATATTGCATGTAATAAAACTAAAGCCTGCTTTTCTTTTCCTTTCAAAAACAAAATGCTTAATAATGGTTTAAATTCCTTTCTCAAGGTAAAAACAACCAACCAACACCAACTCTTTTCGCCTTTGCGCGCTTCTTCTTTTTTGTGTTTAAAACCTTTTTCACAAGTAAAAAACACAAAAACACACCAAAACAAGTGAGCCGAACTACGACGCTCTGACTTTCCCATTGCACGCGGGAATACGTAGGCATCTTGTCATGGGGCTCGATCGAGCAAACTTTGTAAATACTTCCTTCTTTTCCCCGTGGTTTCTTATTTTCTCTTTTCTTTTGCATGCATGATTAGCGATTAAGCATAGATATAGCACACCCTTAGCTAGAAATAGAAAGTGGATACCGTATAGTACTACGAGCGTGTGGGGTGCTAATCCCTTCCCCTCGCGTAACTAACTCCCTTACCTAGATTCTCTCAATTTCACGGTTATAGGACCGCGATTTCTCCCCTCAGGTTTACTCGATGTTTTCCTTTCTCCCTCGTGAGATAAAAGACGTTCGATGGCGACTCTATCTGATACTAGTTATCATGTCGGAGGTTCCGCCGGTGTTTTCACCTACAACACTTCCAGTGGTCATCATGCCTCATCATATGCTTCAAAGAATCTCCATGTCAAGTTTCAAGCCTTACAAGTCAAGTTTGCTCAGACAATTGCTCAGATGGTTGAAAATCAGTTGTATTGGACAAAAGTCAATTGTGGTCAACATACAGTCTAACTTCATGATTTTTGGTCAACATAAATGTTTTGCAGTGATATTCATTATTTGATCAACAGTTGATCATGATTCATCAAGAAAAATCAAGAGTTGATCAAAAGTCAAAGTTTCTAAATTGGGCATTCTTAGACAAAAGTCAAGAGAACTTTGACCAGGCATAACTTTCTCATACTTTATCAGAAATTTTTCCACCACCTCTTATTTTGAAGAGAATTCAATTCTCTACAACTTCATGTCTCACAAGCTTGGTCAAAATATGCTTCATTTGGAAGATATGGATCAAAACATTACAGGTCCTTTTCAAAGTCAACAAAAAGTCAACTTTTTTGTAAAGAAGTGTTATTGAGAATGGAAACTTCAATTGAGATGAAACTAAAGAGGTTGTTTAGACTTTAGAGGACATCTAAATCTTTCTAAAAATTCCAAGAACACCCAAAAATGTTAAAAATTGAGCAAGATACATCTTGCACAAGTTGAGCATTTTTGAAGAGGTGCACAAAGAGAAATACTTGACAAAATCCAAAATTTTGCAAATGGGCCTAACTTCTCTTGGTTCAAACTTGTTCCTCAACTGATTTGGAACCTCCAAGCCCAAGGCCACAAATTTTATCTTTTATTTTCTATTTATTTTGGATTTTAATCATTTAAAAGCCAATTAAATTAAAATAAAAGGTAGAAAATCAAAATTAAATGCAAATTGGATTTTTCTCTCATTCTTGAGGTCCAAGCAAGCCACACAAGTTGGAAAATTCGAAATTTGCATTGATTGGCAAAGCAATTGATTGAAATTTGATAAAAAAAGACAATATTTGGTTTTATACCAAATCAAATATTTTCTCATTGATTGATACATTATTTCCTCTTGATTCTTGACCTAAATCCATCCACTATAAGTACACAATGCATTCACATGACACAAGGACGAAAATTCCGCCTCTAAGAACCCTTACCAACTTCAAAAAAACCATGACATTCAAGCAATTGGCAGCCTTGTTTTTGCTTCGATTCAGACGATTCCAAGCCTTGCAATCGATTCCTGGAGGTTCATTGATTCGTTCTAGACCCTTACAGATCACAAAAACATCAGGAATCAAGAAAGAACAATCACGGTTTGCACAACTTTTGTCAAAATTCAATTTCTATGTTTCGTGCATTATAAATACATTTTGATTGCATATTCTTGTTCGTTTTGATGTTTGGAATGAATAACTCAAAGTCCATATTCTTGCTCGATGAGGGCACAACTGTGTGTCAAACAAAATACTACAGAGAGTTGCTCAAGCGCTTTGGAATGAATGACTCAAAGTCCATTAACACCCCCATGCCTACTAACGGGAACTTGGATAAAGATGAACATGGTAAGAGTGTAGATGTCAAGAAGTATAGAGGTACGATTGGATCTCTTTTGTATCTTACTGCATCTAGGCATGACATCATGTTTAGTGTTTGTATGTGTGCACGATATCAATCGAATCCCAAGGAATCACACTTGAAAGCTGTCAAGCGTATACTTAGATACCTTCATGGAACATCTAAGTATGAGATTTGGTATTCCAAAGGAAGTGATTGTAGCCTAGTAGGTTACTCTGATTCTGATTTTGCAGGTTGCAAATCAGATAGGAAAAGCACTAGTGGCACATGTCACTTATTTTCAAACTCCTTAGTTAGTTGGCATAGCAAAAAGCAGGTTTCTGTTGCATTGTCAGCTGCTGAGGCTGAATACGTTGCAATCGATAATACTAGTGATAATACTAGTGCCATCAACCTCACTACAGGATTTCAATATTCAATTAAAATGTATTCCAATTAAATGTGATAATACTAGTGCCATCAACCTCACTAAGAATCTTGTTTTACATTCATGAACTAAACACATAGAGATTAAGCATCACTTTCTTCGTGACCATGTTGAAAAAGAAGACGTTGTGTTTGAGCATGTTGATACTAAAAATCAACTTGTTGATATTTTCACTAAACCATTAGCAACGAAGCCCTTTTTTAACATTCGTCGTGAGTTAGGGATCTTGGATCTTTCTCACTTGATGTCTTAAGTGTGTATGTGTCTTATTTATGTATACATATATCTCACTATGTTATTGAGATGTATTCTAGGTAAAATACATCATTGAGCACTACAAGATATCATATTCCAAGACCCCTTGAGAACAGGCCTTGCATGCATCGTTCCAAGTCACAATTACCATTTTTGTCTTTTCAACATCACCAGACCAAATGAAATTCTTGAAGAACCTGTCAAGCTCTTTAGTTAAAAAACAAGCCAAAAATAAACAACAAAATAGTGGACAAGCATATGTTGAATTGTTGATTTAATAATTTGAACTCTACCAGCAAACCTTAAAAAAGAAGCTTTAAAATTTTTTATCTTGGCTTTAATTTTATCAACAATAGATTTTAAATATGAAGCTCTAGGTTTTCCCTTAAATATGGGAACACCAAGGTGATTGAAGGGGAGACTCCCAGCTTTGACCCCAATGAGAAAAGAAAGTTGGTTGAGACTAGAAGTATAGATAGAACCATCATATATGATGGACTTATTAGGATTCACAACCTGACCAGAAACTTTTGCATATCTGAAGAAAGTGTTCATTAAAGCTACTAATGAAGACATGTTTCCCCTGCATCACACCATTACATCATCTACATAGATGTAGTGGGAAGAAACCTCAATGCCTCTAGAATCCCAAATGAGCTTTAATTTACTTTGAAGAGGAAATTTGAGATACTTCTACTAATCAAAAAAAGAAGTAAAGACAAGAGATCACCTTGTCTCGCCCCTCTCTCACACTCAAAGAAACCAGAAGCTTTGCCATGGAAAGAGATGGACATTTTGGCTGAGGAAAGAATGGTCCTGATCCAAAAGCAAAAGATGTCACTGAAACCAAACTACTTAAAGACTCGCAACAAAAAAGACTAATCCAGATAATCAAAAGTCTTAGTTATATCAAGGCAAAATATTCTTTTCGGTCTCATGTATTAATGTCAAGATTCATTTTGGTTCCTTAACTTAATAAAGATTCATATTAACCCCTTAACTCTTCAAAATGCTTCATTTTAGTCTTTTTTGTCTAATTAGCAATAAATTTAGCGACAATTTTTTGAATTTTTTGGTCGCTAATTATACAAAAAGAACTAAAATAAAACGTTTTAAAGAATTAAGTGATTAATATAAACCTTTTTTAAATTAAAGAACTAAAATAAACTTAATTTGAACTCAACTTATAGGACAAAAAATTATCCGACCTTATCTCAACTTTTACGACAAGGTTCCCGCCCAAACTTTTCTTTGGATATAATTAAAAACAACTTTATGTGTACAATTATTTATTTAAATTTTTTTTTCTAATTATAATTTTGCCTTCTATTATTCCTCCCTTTTTAATGATATTTTTTAGTTACAAAATATATTATTACATTTAAATTCTTAAGAAATGAATGTAGGAAATTGCACATAATACCTTTGTATTCAATATTTAAATTCCAAAAACATTTACACTGGCCCAAACTCCTTTAGACAAACAAATGTAGTTAGTTATACGTCACTTTCAACAAGCACACTGTAATAAATTAAATTAGCAGCTACACGTGAATGGAAATTACATCAAATCTATTGGACAATTTTAGATTTTTTTTTTTTGCTAATTATTTATTCTTATTCTTTAGTTATGAATAATATTGAATATACATTTAGATGTCAATTATTTTGGGGTTTCAGTATTCTTTAATTTTTACGTGAAACTGATCTTACTAGTTTATATTGATAAAGATAAAAGTAATAATAGCAATTAGCAACTGAGATTAATAGTCAAAATGTTATAATCATGTACAATGGACTCAATTTCATATTCGGAGAGCTCTACCGCCCAGGATACCATTCTTCCGGCCATGTCTGGATTTTTGAATATTTGTTTAAGGAGAAAGTTTGTCTTTGCTTGGATGGGATGACCCTGGAAGTAATGCCTCAACTTCCGTGCAGTCGTTACCAACGCCAAAGTTAAGCGCTCGATCTTTTGATATCTTATCTCTGCTCCCTTCAATACTTTACTAACGAAATACACCGATCACTCTCTGACCTCTCCATCATGAACCAATACATGAAAATCTAATAGCCATCTTCTAAGACAAATTTTAATAAGATAAACTTTCAATGTTTAGAATTTATTTTTAATTATTATTTATAAAAATTTTAATTTATCAATATTAATAATTTATTTTAAATAAAAAGATATTTCTCTCTGCCATTGAATATGGCCCATAGACCAATATTTAAGATCAATTTTAATAAAACGATCTTTAATGTTTTTAATAAAAAAATTGTTTGTATAAAATTTCAAATTTATTTATCTTAACTAACACATAAGATTTTAATAAATTATTAGATTATGTGATTGATTTAGTTTAAAATTATTATTTAATTAATAATAAAATTAACTAATTTAATATTTATTAAACTAAGAATTTTTTAATATTATTTTATTATTTTATGTTTAATAAAATAAAACACTTTGATATTTTTTAAATAAAATTTAAAATATTAATAATTTAAATATTTTTTAACAAAGATAATTTATTAACTAAAATAGAAAAAACAAAAGGATGAGAACATGAAACCTAACCTTTAAAAAAAATTTAAAAAAATTTTAAAAAATTTACACGCATTAATAAATATATAATATAAGGCAAATTCCTGAATCCCAGATTTAAATAAAACGCGCCAGAGTGGGACCCCGTGTATTCAAATAGACCAATCACACCAAGCCACACCTTGGTCAAAAGTCAGAGGGACCGAAGAAGCGTCGGAGCCCTAACTTCGGTCGTCTTCTCCAGTGAGTCATTTTTCCAAACTTGTAAAATAGCCAAAATCGATTCAAACCCTAATTCGACCCCTGTGAACCCAATGGTGGTGTTAGTTTTTATTGAAATGGCCTGTAACGTGAGATATGAAGCTTCCCGTTCATGATGACCTAACAATGGCATGAATCGATTCCTGCATCAAACCTTACAAATGATGGTTCTAAAACATTCTAAACATCAATACAAGTTAGTATTTGCACATAAAATCGATTAACAATGCATGAATTATAAGTTTGAATTTCAAGATCGTTACCCAACCGGTGCAACTTGAAGGAGGCGTTCTAGCCTGCGTTAAACTTGAGTAGGGATATGGAATGACTCTCGGGACCTTCAAGAGTGTGATGGAATGCTTGGAATGGATTGATAAGAGATGGAGACGAGGGTTTGCACTTGCCCTAGTTCTTGAATTTTTTTGAGAATTTTAGGGTTTGTGAGAGGCAGCCTGCGTGTGTCCTTAACTTGTGGTGTTGTTATGTACTTATAGAGGAATAATTTAGGTCAGCAAACATGGATTAAATCTTCGGCATTGAGTGTGAAAATATTTGACTGGCAATTTGTTTTAAAACTTGATTTTTTTGCTCAATCATGTGCCAATATCTTTCATGCATTTTTTCCAGATCATGTAGGGATTGTTTGGAGCTCAAGTAACTCAGATTTAAAGCCTTACATGCCTTTACATTATACTTGTATTTAATTTAATTTAATTTGAATTTAAATGAATAAAACCAAAATAAATAGAATAAAAATTAAGATAATGCATGGATGGGTTTAGAGGTCCTTGATGATATTATAAA
Organism: Vicia sativa; assembly: GCA_021764765.1. NCBI lineage: Eukaryota > Viridiplantae > Streptophyta > Magnoliopsida > Fabales > Fabaceae > Vicia > Vicia sativa. The sequence continues at coordinate 221,671,793 of CM038794.1, read as the reverse complement.
CATATCCCAAACCTTTAAATGTAGGCCCATTAGTAAAAAATTCAAGATTGCTCAAATTTCACTTCATGCATTTTCTCAAAATTGACAAACTTGCACCAATCATATCTTGCTCAATTCTCAACATATGAGGATGATCTTTGACTTTTTAGAAATCTTAAGATGTCCTCTAAAACCTATATTTGGGTTTTTTCCATTTGAAGCTTCCAAGTTCGCGTATGCTTCTTTGAGAAAAAATGACATTTTATTGACTTTTGAAAGGACCTATAATGTCTTGGCCCATATCTCTCAAATGAGACATTTTTGGGCTTGAGCTAAGACAGACAAAGTTGTAGAGAATTTAATTTCCTTCAAGATAGGCTTTGGTTGAGAAATTACTGATAAAGTATGTGAATTTTATGCTTGGTCAAAGTTCAGTTGACTTCTCTTAGGAGAAAGGTCAAAACCCTAATTTAGCAACTTTTGGATTTTTGAACGTTTCTTGATGAATCATGATCAACCCTTGATCAAATGATGAATATCACCTCAAAATCTTGATGTTGACAAAAACTCTTGAAGTTTGACTATATGTTGACCACAATTGACTTTTGGTCCAATCCAACTGATTTTCAGCTATGTGAGCAATTGACTGAGCAAACTTGTGATACAAGGCTTGATTCTTGACATGTGGGTACCTTGAGACATATGGGGAAACATGAAGTCCACTCGAGGCCTTAGAAGTCTTATTAATATTGAGAAAAGCAAAACTCTAGTTATAGGTCAATTGCTTGGGAGAGGGGTTTCTCTGCTCGACTCTTGAGTAGTTGAGAACTCTATGAGCATGAGGATGTATCTTGAATCAATTGACCTCAAAAATGGGAGGGAATATTTTAGGGTACAACATATGGCATCTGTGACACCCCGATTTAATTCAGAAATTAAATAAATAGGAATTTAATTATTTAATTAATTAAAGGCTTGATTGTTGATATTTTCAGAAATTAATGGGATTAATTAAAGAAAAGAAGAGATGGAGGTGTGAGGTGTAATTAGGGGTGTGAGGAGTAAATTACTCTACTCTTACTAATTACCATTTATTTTATTTTATTGGAATAAATAAAGGAATGTTAAAAGAAATATAAAAAGGAGAAGAAAGAAAAATAGGTCTTTTTGGAGAAAAGTCATTATACGTAGAATTGGAGAAGAGAAGAAAAGAGAGGAAAAGCCGACGCCGAAGAAATCAAGAATCATCGCGAGGTAAGGGGTGATTTCTTTCGGTTAATATGTCTTATGGGTTTTGGGAATCAACCGGGTAATTGGTATGTTAGGAAATTGATTATAGGTTTATAGAATGAAACCCTATTTTGTGTCGGTGTATGGAATTAGGATCACTAGTATATCAAATAACTAATAGTGATGAGTAAACCATGTTGTTTGATGTTAAAATGGTGTGAAATGATCATGATTTGGTGTTCCTAATGTCACAATTCGTATTGGAAAGTGTGGAAATGATAAAGGATGCAAAATGCTGTCAAAAGTAGCAGAAAATGTTGTTATAAGTCGTGGGAACCGGTTCCCTGTGGGGAGGAACCGAGTTCCCAGTGTTATTTTTCAAAACTGGGAGTTTTTGCACTCAGGAACCGGTTCCTGTCTATGTCGGAACCGGGTTCCCATACAAAAACCAGGGAGCGAGATTTTGAACTTCACAGGAACCGGTTCCTGTATAGGTAGGAACCGGGTTCCATGTGCAATTTTTCAAAAACACTTAAACTTCAAAAATTCACATTTTCTAAACCGTAACTCCGATTCGAGTGCCGTTTTCGGCGTTATTTCTTAAATTTAAAATACTATCTTTTTAAAAGGGGGAAATATTATTTTGCTAAAATTATTTTAAAAAGAGTCGAGCTTCCGATTTTTGAAAAGAGTGATTAGTAAAGGATAATGGGGAACTATTACCAACGGTCTGAGTTACCGGATGAGATATTAATGCTTATTATGTTGTATCTTGATATTCATTATGATTGAATATGATACATTGGTGAAGTGGCATTATGTGATTGGTATTGATATCATGATCTGAGAATTAATGTTGCATGCTTTTATGATGCATGCATAAACATTTGTGACTTGGTTCATTCCCATTGTGCGGAAGTGAACTGGCTGAGCCAATAGACTTACCCGGAGATTGAGGTAGTGAGACTGGATTCTTGACCCAGTGGCTATGGGCGAATCATGGATTTACACTGTCTTTCCACATGTAAACGGAGCAGTGGGTGAACTCGATTCACGATTTGGTACCACATGCATAGAGTCTGCATTGCATATGGGATTGTAACATGCTAGGATGGTTTCCAGTGTTGCAATTTCCATTGTTTGTTATATACATGTTCTTTGTGTGAACTGTCTTGTGAATTGATTATGATTTGTGCTTGGTTAATGGATTAATGTATCTGATTATTCTGTTGTATTTAAAAACGTATAATGCATGTTATATTGAATTGAGATCTCACCCTTACTTTAACGATTTCAGATCCGAAGTGATTAGCTGTTTGGAGTTGGTGAGGATAGCTCTAGAGTCGAGTCAGTTAATTAGTCCGCGTGTCAGTGTCGTGCTCTGGTAGATGTAACACTGGGGAAACGTTTGCTTTGAAATCCTTTAATGGAATTCCTTAATGTTTTGAATCATGTTTTAGTTTATTATCCTGGAATACTATGAATGATGTATTCAGAATTTTTGGTTATGTTATATTTCCGCTGTTAAACATAACTTTTGCATTATTTACTTAATAAATTTTCTTCAGTGAAAGCATGACAACCGTATTGAATGATCTAAATTATTTAAATTGTGACGCCTCTTGGATTATGATTAAATACTCTGATTATTATTTATAAAACGCGGGTAAATAGAAGGGGGTGTTACAGCATCAATAATTTTATTGATGGTAGCTTGCTTGTTAACCGATTTTCCAAAACACACTCGATTCTGATACAACCAAATCTCGTGAACAGTTTCAATCATAGCACAAAGGATGATTCTATACCTCCATCTCATTTACTTACTCTCTCTAATAAGTCAGTTTAATTCCTCTATCCAATCTCAATCCAAGTGGTAATTTGCTTCCAAATCCCTTTTATTTCAAGACAGTCAAAGAAAAGATGGTTAACCGTTATAATTATAACTAGTCGTAGACCCGTGCGTCCGCACGGGTACGTTTATTTTTAAGTAAAATTTTATTTAATATTTGTAATAAAATAAAATGTAAGGTAGTAATTAGAATATAATAGTAAATAGAAATCAAATTAAAGAAAACATTAAAATTATAGGATCAATAATTACCCACCAAAAAAATTACAATGAAATGAAATGTTAGTTAAAAATCAAAAAATAATAGTAAATAGAAATCAAAATAAAGAAGACATTACAAATTTAGGTCCAAATAATTCCTAACAAAAAGAATAACATAGATGAAGAAATGTTGTTTTCGCTTGAAAGTAATCATCCCCCATATTGTGTATTTATGGAGATGGAAATGTTGTTCCGGCCTGATGGTAATAGAAATTTGAAATTTGAAAATTGTAATTTTGTATATTGTGGTAAGTGTTTATGGAAAAATAATAACATTACGGTAGAATTTGTAGAGAAACAGGTAGATAAATATAAAATTGAAATATAAAAATAGTAAGAAACTTTACCTAGACAACATTGTGGAAGACCTCCTTAAAGACCACATTGGTTGTATGATCTAATGGGAGTTTGTCTTTGTCGTGAATTAAAATCTTCAAACCTGACTTGCTTTTGACTCTAGACATGGCAACATATAATTGTCCATGACTAAAGACGTCTTTTGGCAGATATAAACCAACAAAATCCAAAGATTGGCCTTGAGATTTGTTTATAGTCATGGCAAAAGATACAATAATTGAGAATTGTCTTTTAATAAGCTTGAAAGGCCAAGGAGATTGTGAAGGAGACAATGACATCCTTGGGATGTAAATTGTATTACCAATATGGGTACCAGATATAATGCTAGCCTCAATGACGTGATTTGCAAGCCTAGTTACTGTTAATCTTGTGCCATTGCATAAACCTTCAGATTGATCCAAATTCCTTATGATCATAATTGTTGTGCCAATCTTTAATTTCAAAGAATGACTTGGTAAACCTGATGTCTTTAAACAACTTAAGAATTCAAGAGTTAAATGCTCAAAGGCCTCATTGTCACTAGCTTCAGATCGGTCTATTGAATTACTACTCAGATAATCCTTTACATCACCTGTATTTAATAAAAATATGAATGACATGAATATAATAATAACACCAAAGTTCAATTTTTATTAGTATAAGACATTGTTATTCGAACCTGGTAGTAGATTTGTAATGTAGTCGTTTATCTCATCAACAATCTCTATTGTTGAAGCTAAAATAGCTCGACTTTGTAGATAATTTGAATCCTTGAAATGTTCAATAAGATTTGGATAAGTGCTTGTAACAATCTTCTCAATTGGGTCCAAATAATCAGAAAGAATTAATTCAGGTGGAATAGTAATATCAACATATCCATCATTGGGTTCAGATATTTTACCATCTCCCACTTGTAAAATCCATTTTGAAAAATTCTCAATCTCTTCCTCATTGTTATTTTCTAATCCAGTTTGCAAACGCATATTTTTGGTGAGTGTTAGAACCTTGCAATGGTCCCAAATATAGGAAGCATTAATTGTTGAATGTACTATATCAGACCTACTTCCTCTTGGTACAACTGGCAGAATTTGTCGAAAATCTCCACCAAACACAACTACCTTGCCTCCAAAAATCTTGTCACAACCAACCTCACCATTACCCATTATATCTTTCAAAGACTTGTCAAGAGCTTCAAAGCAGAACTTGTTAGCCATAGGAGCCTCATCCCAAATTATCAATTTTGTTATTTCCAATAACCCAGCAAGATCATATTTTTTGGCAATGTCACAAATTGATGACTCAGTACAAGGAACAGGAATTTTGAACCTTGAATGGGCTGTTCTTCCACCTGGTAAAAGTAGACTTGCAATCCCACTTGACGCAACATTCAAGACAATGTCACGATTTGATCTCAAAGCCGCTGATAGTGTTTTCCACATAAATGTCTTACCGGTTCCACCATAACCATATAAAAAAAATACCCCTCCATTTTGTGCAACCACAGCTTCCATAATTTCATTGAAGATATGTAGTTGTTCATCTGAAAAACAGTAAATGTTAATGTTAAATGCAATAAGATAATTGCATAAAATATTTATAAAAATATAAAACATGCTTTAGGTATGTGTCAATTATAATATATGAAAAAAATGAATTCATTTGAGTTACAAAAAATTATATATTTTTAAGTATTCATATAATATCAATAGAGTCATTCATGAAATGTAGGAAGCTAAAAAATATAATGAATAAAAATATTATCTCCTATAAGTACAACATATAAAACATGCATATAGTAGGAAAACTCAAATATATTTAATAAAAAAATTAATTAAATGTAAATGATTAAGTCTAAAAACTTTATCACATAGTAGTGGAATAATAATAACTACTCTATGTTTATCATTACTGTTTAGACTTGAATTCACGCATGATATTTTGGTTAGTATTGCAAGTAAACATTTCTTGCAGCCTTGAACACCGGTCCCACCAAGACTAATATACAGAATGCAATAAACACTCTATTTAAATGCCTCTGAACAGTTTCATTCTTTAAAAAGTCATTCTGCATATTGTTTTACACGAAATCTTCAAGCCTATAACATCTCTTCACAATGATGGCCTGCAATGCAATCGTCTTATCCTCTGATTCCAGGTAGGTTGCTTAAATTTTTAATGTTTCGTTACTTCATCTATCCAGATTGTTTCGCTTCATACAAATGTTAATCGTTGGATGTTGTGTTTCAGCTATACGGATGACTCTTTGTCAGAGGACGGATTTTGCAGGTTCGTTAATATGAAACCCAGTTATGGTATTATTCCGATTGCAGTTTTAGATGTTTCTGCATTTCATTGACAACACTGTTATTCGTGTTTCTTGCTCAATTCTGATGATGAGTTTGATGATGGTTTCAACAATGCTGGAGACTATACTTGGGAGGTTAAGATAAAGTCTGCCAAAATATCTAGACGCAATGTATTTGTAAGTTTGTTTATACTGTGTTTGCATGTTGTTGATTAGAACAAATATTTATTTCTAACAATCAATTTACTACAGCATTTTCCAAGAAAGGTAGTTGAAGAGGTTTTGATGGCCGAACAAAGTTATATAGAACTGATAGATGAGGAGTGTAGGAAGTCATATGATTGTCAAATATTGACTGCTAAGAGGAACTGTTTGGAGAAGTATATTGGGAAGTCGTGGTATGCATTTGCAAAGGACAGAAAACTTCGTGCTGGTGATGTATTGATGTGCACTGTAACGAACCCTCCAGACCGAATGTTTGTGGAGCTTGCCGATCGTTGTTGAAATCATTCTGTATGTTTTATTTTGTGGAGTTTGGGAAATTCTGATCAAGTGGTTTAGTGGCTTATCGTGCGTTTTGTATGCCTGAAATTCTATGCTTAGGTTTTGGGTACTGAATATCATTAGTATTAAGTTGTAGTGTTAACTCTAAATGTAATGAATCTTGTACTGCTAAAGGAAAACTCCATGTATTAAATTCTATGCTATTACTTTTGTACTGCTATTACTTTTGTATTGCTATTAGCATTAAATTCTATGTTATTACTATTATACTGCTAAAGCCAAACTCCATGTATGTGTGATTAGTAGTGTTATAGCTGCTATTTTTTCAGTCTAGTATGGTATTGTTTTATTAAGTTGTCTTGTTAATAATTGAGTTTGAAAAAGGGCTTCTGCAATAAGTTACTTATGTATATAATAGTTAGGATGCTAATGACCATATGCTTTCCTATGTCCGAAGGGCAACAATCAGCTGTAAATTAAAATGTTGCAATAAATTTTATAGTAGTGTCTAAAAGTACCCGTTAAAGATTCGAACAAAGTTTCATAAATGTCCTTTTATGCTGGAGCATCATATTGCCTTTCATCATATATCAACCTATTTCCAAGAAAATCAAGCACATAATCATTTGGATAGGGCATTGGTCTAAACTCTTTTAAACTTCTCCTGTTTTTTTGAAGCTGTTTTTCTATTTCTAACAAAGTCAGCTGCTGTATTTCTTCATCACATAGTAACAATTCTGCATAAAAACATGTTTAAAAAGTAACAAATAATGTCAAATATCTGTATGTATTAGGTTAATTGTTTATGTTTCAAATAGATAGTAATTGTACCTGTATTATTTGACAATCTTCTTTGGTCATAAAGAATACCATCAGCTAATAACCTCCAAGTGTTACGCCAAACATGTTCAGTCGATTCATAGAAGTGAAATCAACATTGTAACAAAGAGCTTAAAAATACACGGATCCCCAATCATAAGCCTCTTATTGCTTCTATAAACTCTGTCATCTTGTAGAAATCCCATTGCAAAACATGCTTCTCTAAAACTTGGATGTTTATAACCATCAATTGTTTTAGATCATCATAACTTGTTGGACCCTTTTTACGATTAACAACATCCTCATGTAATATAATTCTCCAGTTGTAGGAGGCACCCAAACTAACCCCTATTTGTACCCCGTTTCCTTGGTTTCCAACACCTTGTTTTCTTGACATAAACAAATTTTGAAACAAACGCCCATATGTCAATAATCTAGCTTCCTCATATTGTGCATTAGCGAACCATGCCGTAAACATAGACTCAGAACACTTGCCTTTAGTAGCACATTACCCATTTGTTCATGATCTTTAAAATATCAATTCTCTCCTTCCATGTGAAAAATAACCTCTCAACTGCGGTTTCCTACCATGAATTGAGTAAGAAAAGATTCTCCAACATGCTTCACTTGGAGAAACATATCTACAATCAAGGTATTGTTTGATTTCATCAACATTACCTTCGTCGTTACTATTATTTGGAACAATAACAACTGATATTCTATCTGAACCCTTGTTGATATACTTGAAGAGATATTTTATTAAAGTACTTTGATTGCACCACTCCATGTTGATATGAGCTTCATACTTCAATAACAAACTTGGTTTGTGAGGAACAACATGACCACTGTGAAATGTGATACCATTCTTTTCTATTGTATGACCATTACTTCTCCTCCTATACATTGGATATCCATCTTGATCAACAATTGTAACATCTTGAAACTTTTTTGGATAATACTTTGTGCACTTTCCATCTTTCATGCATGGGCATTTAGGATTAGCCAAACCACATGGTCCGTGTAGCATGTTATTCTTAACCAACTCATATAATCTTGGATCTTGTAAAGGATCTGGTACCTCAGCAGATATAATTTTGTCAATATCACTTGGTTCTGGGTATTTATTCGATGGGAGCAAGAAAATAAGTATGTGAGCGTGTGGCAATCCTCTTTTCTGAAATTCAATTGTGTACATGTCTGTAAGAGATGAGTAGAAATTGTAAAATTAGTATATGGATTTAATTTTGATATGTAATAAAAATGAAAATAAATAGGCAACAAAAAAGATGCACTTACATGCGAGGACCTTGCCTAACATTCCTTTTTTAGTGACGTCAGCTAAGAGATTGTCAAACTTCATTTTGAAAACTCGAGAAATTATATCTGGCCTATCATGAGGCTTTAAGTTTAGTGGATGAAGGGCTCTTTGAATTTCAGGCCAATTAGGATTGCATGTGAATGTAATAAATAGATCTGGAAACCCCACTTTACTACATATGGCCATGCCATCGTAGTATAGTTGATCCATAAACCTTCGACTACCAACATAAGACGATGGTAAAATAACTCTTTTTCCTGTGCTAGAACCAAATGTTTCTTTGTTGTTTGCCTCTTCACTGAGGTTGTTTAACTTTGTGACTTTAAGTTTGGATTGGTTGTTTCAAGCCATTGTAACCTCTCTCCTTCAAGCATGGTGTAACCATCGACCAAAAATTGTTGAAATAACCTCCTAGAAGATAAAAGTGTTTTACCCTCTGCAGCTCTTGTTTGTAATCGAAAAGCCAACCATTCTCTAATTGTAAGTCTATTCCTCAGATTGTCATCAAATATGTCAAGATCTCGGTGAGCAACGTTTGGTCTATAACCATCTTCTCCATATGGAAATATTAAAGGGTATTGGTAAGCTAAGTAGCTAGCATGAAATTCATCAATACGTTTCAACTTCCCACCTTGTTTTTGCATAATGATGTCCATTTCTTCAGCCGTGTCAATGTCCCCCACAATTAAAGCAGCTACCTCAGAAACAGTTGGTTGATTGTAAACTCTATCGTCTGTAGTTCTGTTTGCAATTAATCTTAGCTTCAAATTGTGAATGTTGCTTTGGTTTAGTCTGTCTCTTGCCATCCGAAAACTTTTGGCATGGATGTTATGTGTATACAACATGTGAGATAGATCTTCTACAATTTTTTGTTGAATGTTGTTTTGGTTCCTAGAATGACAATTAAAATTGGTTATTAGGCAGCAACATAAATAAGCTTGATTGGGCCATTATATAGGAATATTTGCATACCTTAGTCCATTCATCCTGTTAGTAACTTCGTTTTCGGTGTCATATATGTAAAGTTGTGCAAACTTAGGTGGTTGTCCTTCGTTAGGCAAAAGAGAGCCTATTCGATGGCATGTTTGACCTTGAATCCGTATTGTTGGTGGTCCCCTACCATTATTGAATTTGTTGTCCAACTTTGCACCAGGTGACGTAAAAGAAAACATCATGTTATAAGTGCGCAAATTTTGTTGAAAGTTTTTACTATCTTTGGCGTCTCTATCAAACAACAAATGTGATAAAACAATAGGAGGATGTTTTAATAATGGAAGTTGAACCTTGCCATTTCCACAACATAGGGTATACTTTGGATTTGCAGAATGTCTATGTTTTTCCATTCTTTCTTGATACCACATCAACCCATTACAATGTCTACACTCAATAAGTGCATCACCCAAATCGCAATAACCTGTTAAAGAGGAATAAAAAAAATTGTGAACAGGTGACCTTTTATAAATTATATAGAAGCACACAGTGAAATAAGACATGTTTGAAATTTATTTGAACAGGTTTAGTCCAAAACTTACCATGTCGGTTGTTGTCATAGTTGTCTGCAGAGGCAAAAGGTGGCAACATATCTTCGTTGTCTAAGGAGGAATCATCATCTGATTCGGGAACTGTTTAAACAACGTTTACCGTTATTACGCATTAAGTAATACTGGAGTCATATTATATTCACATCTTTAATTTAAATGATTTGGTAAAAGAGAAGTGTATATACCATAAAATGGATCGTAATCAGAATCATTGTCATTTTCGTCGTCAGTATCAAAATCCAGGTTAACAGTGGGTGTAAAAATTGGACAAGTAGGAGTAGAGGTTGAACCAAGTGTATTTGAACGACGTGAAGTGCTTGGATAATTGTTGGTCGGCGAGAGTTTACAGTCTTGCCTGTAATGGAACATGGGTTATAAGTACAAAAGAATTTTCTATTACCATAAAATGTTATAAGTAGTGAAAAATTTACTTATTCACTTTTTCCGACAGTGGGGAGGGAGACCTATTTGCTGTGAAGTTATACGTATGATTATTGTGCATAACATTGAAGACTCTATCGTGAAAACCAACCTTATCCGTGGGACGATCCCGATGTCTTTTGATTGCTTGAGTAGTAGGATTGGTCGTATCGTCGTATGAGGCACCTAATAGGAAGGCATATATAAATGGATGACATAACTAACAAACCATGTATAAAAGCATTGTGATGAGCAACTGATGCACCATATTTTTGACAACATTTCTGTTGACAGTGCATTACAGTAAAACATTGCAGTGCAATACTGTAACTTTAAGTACATACCTTGATTTGCATAGTAGTTTGAATTATCCTCATTTTGCTTTTGAGTTGCAGATGCTGGTACCTTCGGAGGAAGCATTGTAGCTTGTGTTGCCGAAAACGTGTTTTCGGATGGGCTCACAGGATTTAGAATATTTCTTGTTCTGTAACGAATATGAAAGAATATGAGGTGAATTCCACGTAAATGTAAGTATTAATAAGATATTATTAAATTATAATAATGTTTCGCATACAAATCAACATGTGATGTGATAGTATTTGTATGATCGGCTCACATTAGGTTGAATACTGTATCAGATAATCCAACATTCTTCTTAGGACGACCCCTGAATCTTTTGATGGATTGGTTACTTGGCAAGCAGTTCAGGGAATTGAGGTGCCTGTTGCAAAACCATTCACAATTGTATTAAGTTTGTTTGTATTAAATTAAGAAAGTGGATGCAAAAACCTTCAATGCGAACTTACGCTATTGTATGCGCAGTTTGATGTATAACATTGATCTCAGTAGTTTGAGAGGACAAACCAGCAGTAGTAGTGGGGACTTGATTTTCAATTTCTGTATTCGATGCAACTTTTGAGAACTTAGATAATAGGTTGGTGCCCATGTTATGAATGTTAAAGATCTTTGCTGGTGTTTTGCTTTTGTCATTTGGTTGAGTAGTTTTCCTCAAATTAGTGTAGTGAGGATATGTATTCCCATTAACAACATCAATGTTTGTGGAATTTAAAGATGCATTTGTTAGGGATATTTCAGATAAGGGTGTCCTATTGGATGAAGTTGCAGTGATTGTACTTGCATTATCATGCTTCCGACGTTTGTTTTGGTTATGCTTTAGTATTTGAAAACGTTGAAATCTTGCCCTCTTAGCTGCAAACTTCTTCCATAAAGTAGCATTATTAATAATGGTAGTGTCATTAATTGGCCTACAAATGGAATAAGAATAAGAATTGTAAATTATAAACACAATAGTTGTATTATTTAGACATGTAGCATGTAATGTTATACCCGGGAGCAATATCAGTATTTGACCGGTTGTCCATTCGGTTCTGCCAAAATGTTAACCTGCATTCCAAGTTTGACAGTATTTGATGTGAGCAATATTGTTTTGAATGATGACAAATTATATCCTTGATTGTCTAATTGTGTCAATACAAGAAGGCATGCATCAGTTCATAACCTTTTGAGTCAATACAAAAATCAATTCATCAATACATAAAACAATTTTCCATTAATATGAGTTGACTCATATATATTTGCATTGACACATATATATCAAAAATTGGGATTGAGTTCTGTTTGTTGCTTGCATGAATACAAAAGCATTTGGGTCGATGCAAACGAATTCTTATTTCTGAAAAATAAAATGTTACACTGTATGCATCGATGCGAAATGACTTGTATCAATACATGAATGGAATTGTATCGACTCATAAATATTTGCATCCACTGTAAAACTTTGACAGTTAATCATTGTAAACAACTCTGCGCCTAGAGCAATAATGGTGGAACAAAGCATTCAATGAACCAATAGGAGGTAATAGTAGGGACATACAAGAAAACTATAAATAGGTATTGGTATAACTAATTCCAAAAAACTCACAATTTCGATAAAGTTTATCAGGAAGTTGTGGCGCGTATTGTGGCAGCTAAACAGAAGTTTAAAAACCCTGTGGCTACTGTTCTCACCATGGAAGTTGCTTAGCTTGAAAAGCATGTAAAAATAAGTCAACTGTGTTAGTTTTTACTAATTTGTTAAACAATGTAAAAAAGTGTGATAGCAGTGTTAGTTTCCACTTTATATTATTAAATTGTTGTTATGGTATAACCGGATCGATGTCATTCACATTTTGATGCAAACCAATTGTTAGTGTTATATTGTTGGTGAAATAAACTATAACGTATAAAACAAAACTGTAATTAATGCTTGTTCAGAAGTTATACCATTTATTCCTAGGATGCAGTAAATAAATGCAGTAAAGCATGCACCTCACTGTCCAAAAGATATGACAGGTCCATAAAGTGTTTATTTGCAGCTATCCAAAGAGCAGTGTTGTTGTCTAATCAGAGTACTTTATGTACTGATTGTATAGGTAGGAAATAAAAAAACAGAGGTATAGTACATGAGCAGGTACCTTCATGAGGCAAACATTAATTGCCTTGCAGGTTGGTTTATCAAAGAAAGAGTTGACTAAGACAAGTATGTTATAAATAATTAAGTTGTGACAGTATTTTTAAAAATGGGAATAGGAATGTATCAATGTATTATAGGATAACTGCATAACTTCAATATGGTACAATTATCTAACAACTACTAAAATAATGTAAGTATACTTTAGGATGAGGAAGTGTTGTATTGGGCAGAGAGTGAAATTGACACGTAATTACAGCTGCAAAATGGTCATTAAGTGAAATTGAAAACGTAATTATAGCTGCAAAATAGTAAAGGTGAAATTTATTTGGTTAAAAGGATTTTCCCTATAGTACACAACAGGATGACAAATGAATAATTCAATAGAATGAACAATTCACAACAGGATAACAAATGATAGATAAATATTAATTAAATAGAAATGTTACTTTTAATACATCCATAAAAGTACAATTGACTACAAAGATGTTCATTGTGCTTCTATATAGCAAAGACACAACACAAAATACATGTTCGAAGTTAGGTGTGTAACCAAACACCTAACACAAAATAGTTGTTACAAATTGCAATAACAGACAAATTGTAATAAAAGTGGAATCAAGCACATCCTAGAACTTCATTTCATCTTAGAGTGTCTAGCACTCTTGGTCCTTGCAGCCTTGGTTGCCGATAGTTTTGGTGAGAGCATTTCTTCGCTGTCCGGTTCATGAATTGCTTCATGTTGTGAAACTCTCTTTGAAGGAGTATTGTTTCCAATTGGTTCGGGATTGCCATTCTGGTTTGCAGATGCAGTACTCTGGTAGGGAAAAGAAAAAAAGATATAAGTGGAAAGTATATATGTTAAAATCCTAACAAACTATACATGTTTAAAGAGTTACAGCAGCAGCAGAGGAATGTGGAAGTGCATTCTCATTCACGATGTCTTCTGTGGTGGCTTTTTCCTTTCCCTTAGCCGAGTGTTGATTGTTTGGTTGTTCACAAATTGGCGAGCTTTCAGTTAACTGAACATGATAGTAGGCATTGAGTTATTCATTAAGTTACCATTAATTTGATAGATTATTTACATGAACATAAAATTTGGTGTATTAACAAAACATACCTTCGTGGTCACATGTAATTTTGACCACAGAAGCTTGACTATAGTTAGGCTGGTACTTTGCACGGATAGCAAAAGTCTTCTTGATGTTGACAAAAAATCTTGAAGTTTGACTATATGTTGACCACAATTGACTTTTAGTCTAATACAACTGATTTTCAGCTATGTGAGCAATTGACTGAGCAAACTTGTGATACAAGGCTTGATTCTTGACATGTGGGTACCTTGAGACATATGGGGAAACATGAAGTCCACTTGAGGCCTTAGAAGTCTTATTAATGTTGAGAAAAACAAAACTCTAGTTATAGGTCAATTGCTTAGGAGAGGAGTTTTCTCTGCTCCACTCTTGAGTAGTTGGGAACTCTATGAGCATGAGGATGTATCTTGAATCAATTGACCTCAAAAATGGGAGGGAAAATTTTAGGGTACAACATATGGCATCAATAATTTTATTGATGGTAGCTTGCTTGTTAACCGATTTTCCAAAACACACTCGATTCTGATACAACCAAATCTCGTGAACAGTTTCAATCATAGCACAAAAGATGATTCTATACCTCCATCTCTTTTTCTTACTCTCTCTAATAAGAGAAACATATTAGAAAAAGAAAACTTAAATCTGCTTAGTTCTAAAAATTAATGATAACATTAGGATTCATTTATTAAAATCCAAATTTTGATAAATAAGAACCCTGGGCGTTGTGATAAACAGCAAATACACCACGCCGTTTTTCTGGATCTCTCGTCGTGCATCTCTCGTCGTGCTACCTCAGTTTTGTTGCAGAAGAACTGAAGTTTTTCTTGATCTCTCGTCGTGCTACCTCCGCCGTGTCTTTCTCCTCTGCACCGTTTCCGCTTCGTCTCCACTTTTCAGGTTCTTGTTTTTCGTCAGCTCTGTTCTATGTTCATCGATTCGTATTCTATTAATGTATCAGATTTTTTTCCTAATCTTTAATTAATATAAGAAACCTAGATGCCCAATGCCCAACTGCCACATGTCAAAAAGTTAGGGCCCAACCTTTCTGTTATCTTTCAATATGTCCAAAACCCTGGCACATAAACCCTACTTCCTCTTCTAACTAATTTTGATTCACACAGTTGCCTTGAGCCAAATACCAAAATGGAGTCCCTTCGTTTGAAAACCAACTACCGATGTCTTCCGGCCCTGCAACAGTTTTACACCGGTGGCCCCTACACCGTCTCATCAGACGGTTCCTTCATCGTCTGCGCTTGCGCCGATTCCATTAAAATCGTCGATTCCGCCAACGCATCCATCAGGTCCACTCTCGAAGGTGACTCCGAACAAGTCACCGCTCTGGCTCTCGGCCCCAACGATAAAGTTCTCTTCTCTTCCAGCCACAGCCGCCAAATCAGAGTCTGGGACTTATCCACTCTCAAATGCGTGCGCTCGTGGAAGGTTCTGTCAGATTAGGTTTAACTGATTAAGTTCAATTCAATCTTCGGTTATGGTTATGTAGTGTAATTGATTTTGGTGTTGTTTTAGGGTCATGAGGGGGGTCCTGTTATGTGTATGGCTTGTGATGCTTCTGGAGGGTTGCTTGCTACTGGTGGAGCGGATAGGAATGTTCTTGTTTGGAATGTTGATGCTGGATATTGCACGCATTTCTATAGAGGTCACGGTGGAGTTGTTTCTTGTGTTATGTTTCATCCTGATCATGAGAAACAGCTTGTGAGTCCATCACCTTAATGCTATTTACGGTTATTGCATTGTGTTTGTGCCACTATGCATTTTCTTAATAGGGATAATTGCACCAGTTTTCACTACCAAGATTGAATTGAATCATAATCATTTACTAATGGAATTGGTGTATGCAGCTTTTTTCTGGTAGTGATGATGGGGGTGATAATGCAACTGTAAGGGTTTGGGATATTTCCAAACCCAAGCGAAAGACCTGCATTGCAGTCCTAGATAATCATCGATCTGCAGTGACTTCCATTGCAGTATCTGAAGACGGATGGACACTGCTCAGTTCTGGAAGAGATAAGGCAAGATTTATAACTCTCTACTTTCCTCTTTGTTTTAATTCACCTGTGATACAATGGTTAAGTGTTGTTAAATAACTTGTATAGATTTGCTATACTGCTATTACAATAGTGGCAGATGAAACAACACTCAGTTGTTTGAACTGTTGCGATTTTGAGTTTTTTGTTAGTCACCTTTTTAAATTCTGTTTATGCAGTTTTTATTTGTATGCGGCATGCTTTATTTTATTTTTAGTTATTTATTTCAACTGCTTTGCGGCTTCCGCTATTTATTTTCTTACACCATGAGCTTTTTCTTTTCTTCATTTTATTTATTTTTCTTTAGGCTATTGAATATAGTTAAATGAATGGAGTGGAATAGAGTGGAGCGGAATGAAATAAAGATGTCATTCTATTGTTTGGGTATTTCATGAAGAATAGAGAGATTTTGTCATTCTGCCCAAATCGGAAGGTATAAAAAATGATGGAAAGTGATGGAATGCATTCCATCCGGTTCCGCTACATTCCGTCCGTTTTTAATCAATCCAAACAATGGAACATAAGTTTATACCATTCCGTTCCATTTCACTCCCTTCCATCAATCTAAACATATCCTTAGAGTGAGACTTATCCTCAATTTTAAACGTTGCTTAATTTGTCTGGATGGTCGTTTTACTAGTAGGCCAAAACCGCAATGAACTTAATTTATTAATTTGACAAATTGGTCTGTGGATTTGTATTGGCAGATTGTAACATTGTGGGATCTTCGGAATTATAGTATCAAGAAGACTGTTGTCACAAATGAGGCAGTTGAATCTGTCTGTCCTATTAGTGCCGGGAGTCCCTTTGCTTCATCATTAGATTCATATCGGCAAAGCTCAAAAAAACATGCTGGTTCTCAAGCAACGCATTTTGTTACTGTTGGTGAACGAGGCATTGTGCGCGTATGGAGTTCTGAAGGGTAATATATGGATTTTTTTTTCCATTAGTTAAAATATTTCTAGTTCCATATCAATTTGCATGAAATAAACTTTGTTAGTGGTGGACTGAAATGAAATATGGGAGGTATGCAAGGACCCAAGTTAAAAACTTGTTAATATAATTTGTGTTTGTTACTTGGAGTTTATTTATACGGTGGCAGCCTGTAACCTGCAAGTAATTTGGCACACCTAAATTTGGTATATAATATTTTTTACCAACTAAAAATATCGGCCTTTAAATTTCAAAATTATCTTAATCAAGATGGAAGCTGTGAATTCAGTTTTTTTATTTAATATCAACAGTGCAGTTTGCTTGTTTGAGCAAAAAGCTTCAGATGTTACAAACAACACAGACGAGGATGGTTCACGTAGGGGTTTCATTTCTGCTGTTATGCTTGGCTCAGATCAAGGATTGCTTTGCGTGACTGCAGATCAGCAGTTTCTGTTTTACTCTCTGAATTGGATTGAAGAGTTGTTGCAATTAAATCTTACGAAAAGACTAGTGGGATATAATGAAGAGGTTGTAGATATGAAGTTTGTTGGGGATGATGAAAAGTTCCTTGCTCTTGCTACAAATCTTGAACAGGTATAAAAATGTGCTAGTAGATTTAAATTTTATGCTAAAAAAAGGATACATTTACATTGGTTGCATTGCAAATGAGGACAAAAAAGAACACGAACAAGAAAAACACATAAAATGCTAGTCAAAAGCCTCTTGCATAGACTGGTGTAATATCACACCAGAAAATTATATATCCTAATTTTCTGAAATTGAAATAATTCTAATTTTATTAAAGCTATACAATTGTTTTCATAAAAGGATAAAAGAGATGCCGTCTTCCTATTTGTTGGGATTTGAATCATTGATCAATGTAAAAAGTTCAGCATTTGATTACCATCCTTCAATTTGTTATGTATCAATTCTCCATTCTTCAGTCGTGCGTGATGTTTAAGTTCTCGGCCTTTAACGTACTATCCCTTTGCAGGTTCGGGTTTATGACCTTGCATCTATGTCATGTTCTTATGTCTTATGTGGTCATACTGAAATAGTTCTATGCCTTGACACTTGTGTATCAAGTTCTGGGAGAAACTTAATTGTCACTGGAAGTAAAGATAACACTGTAAGTTTTTCCTCTTTGGTCTCAACTAAGACTTTGAACTGTCTTCTGCGGGAACTCTTATATAATGTTTGTGTCCTAATAAGTTAATAATAATGTAGTGCACTGTGTTGAAGTCAATCTAAAATTATGTAACATCTCCACTTGCTGTATAGGTTAGGTTATGGGACTCAGAAATTACAAGCTGCGTTGGAGTCGGTATAGGTCACATGGGAGCTGTTGGAGCCATTGCATTTTCAAAAAAAAAGCGGGACTTCTTTGTTAGTGGCAGTAGGTGAGTGTAGATGCATTAAATTTTTTTCATTAAGTTCCTGTGATTTGGAGTCACTTTATATGATTTTTCTCGTGATAACTCTTTTAACAGTAAAAGTAATTACTGTAAAATGAAAAAGCGCATGAAAGTTGTATTAAATTTTGTGTATGCATTGGTTTTTAAATCTATTCTCAAATGACAATGTTATAAACGAGAAAGAGAATAAGTAATCTTATTACTCTTATTTCTCTCACAGCAGCAGTTTAGCACCAATAACTAGTTAGAAAATAATATTTTCTCAAGCCTTCTACTGTTAAGTCTGATTGCTATCTATTGCTCTGTTTTACCAGTGACAATGTCAATTTGATATGACATGTTAAAAAACATTATGGTTGACTATGCTGTGTCGCCAATCATTTAAAGAAGACAGCTACATTTATCTCTTTCAAGATAGACTTCTCCCAACGAATCATTATCCCCAAACATCAATTTTGACTTTCCTGTTTATTTCTTGATGTTAAGCTTTCCTTTTTTTTATGCTGTATGAGTTGGCTGTTCTAATATGTTACCAGGTTTATTGTTAAATTCTTTGTTTTTAAATGCTCAAGCTTTCGGATACTACTATTGTTTAAATTTATTTCTTATGAATGTGTGAATGTTTCTCAGTGATCATACTCTTAAGGTGTGGAGTCTGGATGGTGTCTTGGACAATTTGACAGCTCCAATTAATTTAAAAGCAAAAGCTGTTGTTGCAGCTCACGATAAAGATATCAATTCTGTAGCTGTTGCTCCAAATGATAGTTTAGTGTGTAGTGGTTCTCAGGTTGGTATTATATCTGACTTGCAAATTTCTTTGGTCTTTTATATTAGCTAATCTTAGTAAAAAGCTATGTTCCCATTGCCGACTATAGTATTCTGTCATTTTTTACCGTGTAAAGACAACTTACATTTCCTTTCTTTACTCTTCCAGTTTGAAAAATTTGTGCTTCCATTGTAGTTACCATAAAATTATTTTTCCATGTCCTCAATCAGGACCGCACCGCTTGTGTTTGGAGACTTCAGATCTAGTATCAGTAGTTGTATTTAAAGGGCATAAAAGAGGAATCTGGTCTGTAGAGTTTTCCCTGTTGATCAATGTAGTAACGGCATCCGGGGACAAAACAATAAGGATATGGGCTATATCTGATGGCTCGTGTTTGAAGACATTTGAAGGACACACTTCAAGTGTGTTAAGAGCACTTTTTGTCACTCGTGGAACACAGATTGTTTCATGTGGTATGGGGCTATCTATAGCTGATTTTGTTAATTCCAACATTTTGATTGCTTGTGTGATATCCTCAATTAATATTTCAGGTGCTGATGGTTTAGTAAAACTATGGACTGTAAAATCAAATGAATGTGTTGCCACATATGACCATCACGAAGACAAGGTTATACTCGATCCCATGCTATATATTTATTTTCCCATTTTTTTGCGGTTTTTCTTCAGGACCTGAATCCTGATTGGTTGAGCGATTATTTTATACCTTTGTGTTTGCTTGAGGGCCCTCACAAATGTGTTGCATACTTCAAGATTCTCAGTACAGTTTTTGAATCTTTTATTGTTAGTGATAAATTTAGGATTTGACCTATTCACCTCTCATTCAGAAAACTGTATTAACGCTACTGAATTCTACGCTCCACGGAACATTCAAATTATGCTTTTCTTGATCATTTATTATTTCCTTACTAAGTCCAAATTATAATAGCCATATCTTTTTTTATTTTTAACTTCATGTGTGTAGATTATATAAAGGCTAGTTAATTAGAAAGGTTTGTTAAATATACCCTATGGCCTATATACTATTTACAAGGTGTTTTGTTTCATTCATGCATTTTCTCAAAATGTGGTTGCAAGGTTTTAATGACCTTCCTGTTCTTTTTCCCACAATTTTCCTTGACACATGAACTTAGAGTTTTTTGTCCTTATAATCTTAAGCTGATTTTTTTTTTTAACTCTGCAGGTTTGGGCCTTGGCTGTAGGCAGCAAAACAGAGCTGCTTGCAACTGGTGGCAGTGATGCTGTTGTCAATCTGTGGCTAGATTCCACTGCAGCTGATAAAGAAGAAGCTTTTCGTAAAGAGGTTTGTTAAATCAAAACATACCATGCGTTTTTGTTTTCCACATAGCATTGAAGGTTAAATCAAAGATTGATGATAATAATGATTGCTAAGTTTGATTCTACAATTATTCTCCATTACACTCCATAAATTTTGATGGATGAGTGGTTACTCAATCAGATAAAATTAGAGTTACAGAGTCAGCAGAGAGAAATACTCTATAAAATCATGGGTGCCTTGTGTATTAGAAAAATGCCAAGTCTCTGTTGGTAACTATTATTGTGAGTGAATAAAGTAAATTAGGTTGAGATAGTAAGGCATGTTATCTATGAGTAAGAGGAGAGGTTGTGATCAAGAACTATAATATTATTTTTTGAGAGATTTGAGGCATTTTACATGGGAGACGCTGACGCATAACATATCCTTGAAGTTATGCGACATCTTTGTAATTGAGGAGTTTATTCCAATTTCTTGGAAAAGATACTGGGTTTTAACAAAATGTAATATGGTTTCTATTGTTGATGCAGGAAGAGGGAGTTTTGAAAGGTCAAGAGCTAGAGAATGCCCTATCAGATGCTGACTATACCAAGGCAGTCCAAATTGCATTTGAATTGCGTAGACCCCATAAACTTTTGGAGTTATTTGCAGAACTTTGCAGGTTAGCTTTTGTCTATTTTATGACCTGAATCTCACTTGTATACACATGACTGGCATCCGAATCTTGTTGTGCAGAAAGAAAGGGGCTGAAGATCATATTGACAGAGCACTTAAGTCCTTTGGCAATGAAGAGCTTCGTTTATTATTTAACTATATTCGAGAATGGAATACAAAACCAAAGCTCTGTTATGTCTCACAGTTCGTGCTTTTCAGAGTTTTCAACATCTTTCCTCCAACAGATATTGTTCAGGTGTTTTTCTATCCGTTCTTTAAGAGGCTTTATAAAATTCTTATCCTTAAAAACTGCAACACACAGGCTGATTAGTTCAGGCTGCATATGCAGCTCGAACAGATTTAATTTTCAGATTGTATTGTCCACTTTAATGCAAATGAAAAAATCTTAGAAATATGATATTTGGTATAAAATCTAACTATTGTATATACTATAACGGATAGAAATTGGATTATAGCATTAGGGTAAAGTATTTTTATGTATGATAAACCAATATGCATAGAATGCTACATAATGCAACTTTTAATCCGTTTTTTAGATTTTGGAAAAACATTTTCATATCCACCTGTTTATATCAAAAAGGGTTTAGGCATATGTAACTTAGTTCAATTTGTTAGGATGTTTTTTCGTTTTATCTTATATATTTTTATGTATGATAAACCAATAGTGTTTTTTCGTTTTTTAACATACATTTTTTATGGGACATTTCAGATTAAAGGGGTCGGGGAACTTCTTGAAGGGCTTATACCATATAGTCAGAGGCACTTTGGCAGGATAGACAGACTTGTAAGAAGCACGTTTTTGTTAGACTTCATTCTATCAGGAATGTCAGTTATTGAACCAGAGACCCATCAAGCGGAATTAAAGGACGGGTTTCCATTACAGTCTGAAATCGATGCTTCAGGTCAAGAAAATGAGAACGAGGAGAAAGATAACACTATTGAAAATAATACCGCTTCAAAGAAAAGGAAATCGCACAAATCTAAACATGAAAATGGGATTGAGGAGGATCAGACTCTTGAAAATGATACAGCTTCAAAGAAGAGAAAATCAAGCAAATCAAAACATGGTTCCCACAAGAAAGTCAAGGATGTCGCTTACAACAAAATTGAATCTATTCCACTACAAGCATAAGTTGGTGCTTTCATCCTCTCATGTATACATATGTTGATTGACCGATGGAAGAACTTGATTCCTTCAAAATTTTCACGGCTGCTGTCCGTAAAGAATAGTTCACAATTTTGTTAATTGCGATGTTATTTTAGCCACAGTTTTGTATTAGTATTTATTGTTTTTGATGTAGATCATTTTCCAACAAGCCTGCTCCCAATGTGTGGTAAAGAAATGTTTCTTCAGCTGTCGATTGAAAGAAAATTTATGACAGTAAGACTGCGTACTACATACTACTATATAGCATGAACTCAAGCGTTTGTTCTCACTCTAAT
Organism: Vicia sativa; assembly: GCA_021764765.1. Classification (NCBI taxonomy): domain Eukaryota; kingdom Viridiplantae; phylum Streptophyta; class Magnoliopsida; order Fabales; family Fabaceae; genus Vicia; species Vicia sativa. Next base: position 221,649,093 of record CM038794.1, on the reverse strand, counting down.
TTAAACAGTACTGCTGTACACTTACTTTTGTCCCACATAAGTTTTTTTATTATGTAAACGTTAATGCGTGTTCTTTTCATGTTCCTAAATTTGAAGGAATTGAACCCAATACATTGTAGTAAAACTGAAGCAAATTAAATGATTAGACGATAAATATTAATAATTTATTACACAGTTCTTGATTTGTTTGAGATGTTCCTAATATATTTATGTATGATGATAAAATTGTTTCTGGGTCTTTGCACGTGTCCCTTCAATCTATTACTCCATCCGTCTCATAAAAAGTATCTCATTTAGATAATAAGAAAATAATTGGGTGTTTTGATTTTAATAATAAAAATACGTGTTTGTGTTAAAATACGCTTAATTATTTATGTATAGAAGAGAAAATATGACATAAAGTTAGAGAGAGAATAAAGACATATGTGTTGTAATAAGGGTAGTATTCGAAAAGAATAATAAATATTACATTGGTATTTTAAAGAGACAATTATTTTGAGACATAAAAAAAGTTCAAATGAGACACTTTTTATGAGATGGGAGAAATATTTCTTCAAACGTCAAATATTATGATTAATATGTAAGGAGACAAAGTAAATATGGTAACCATCCATACTTGTCAACTTTGTAACTTTCAGAATATTAAAGAAGATAAAGGTAGGAAGCATGGAGGAAAATTCGAAACCGTTTTTAAATTTTAACACTTGGGTGTAGGATATAGATATACCTATATTCTGATAGCCGACCTATATAAAGAATTTATCACAAAATTTTAATGTTGTATCCACATTTGTTGCCATCTAACTATTACACAAATAAATTATAAGAAACTAAATAAAAAACAAATAACAAAAAAAAAAGCAAATATTGAATGTCAAATGTATGCATCGTACACACATGTATAACTTTAACAGAGCGATTTGCTAATTGAACGGACATTTTAGTTGGTCTTAATTCTCCCATTTCGAGTCTGGTGCATATGGATAAAGACATTACATTAATACTGGCTCCTAAATCGCGCAAAACTTTGTCTATGACAAACTTTCCTATTACGCAGGGTATAAAGAAACTACCGAGATCTTTGAGTTTAGGAGGCATTTTATTTTGAATTATCGCGCTACACTCAGCAGTAAGTGTAACAGTTTCGTTATCCTCTTGCTTTTTCTTGTTAGATAAAATTTCTTTAAGGAATTTGGCATAGGAGGGCATTTGTGTGATTGCTTATGTGAATGGGATTGTGACGTTTAACTGTTTCAGAAGATCTACAAATTTCTTGAATTGTCCTACATTTTTTGTTTTAGTTAGCCTTTGAAGATAAGGAATAGATGGTTTGTAAGGTGGCGGAGGCACATAAGGTTCTTCTTTTTCTGCAGCATCTTCATTGTTATCGTGATTCTACTTCTCCTCTGGCTTATCCTTCTTCGCGGTCTCTATACCAGGATTTCGTTTCATGGTTAGGCTATTAGTTCTTGGATCTACAGATCCATCTAATTCGGTTCTGCTTCTCAGGATAATAGCGTTTGTGTGTCCCTTTGGATTGTGTCGAAACATCCTCTTTATTAAACTTCCTTAACCAATCATATTTTTGGAAAGTATGATTCTTATTTACAAAAGGAAAAACAACAAAAGAACAACAACAAGACAACATAATTATTCCCCCCGAGTGCTACGTATCAGAGCAACACTGACTCGACTAACAGCAGCTATAAACTCCGTCTTCATAACCTGCACGTTACTAATATAAAGGTAACGGCGAAACAAGTAAAGGGTGAGATACTCTAAAATATATAATTAAAGGCATGATAAAGTATATATATATAGTTTTGGAATTATAAAGGGAATAGATTAATAAGTGTAATTCCAACACATAATCAAAACTCACTTACTTTAATCGTCATCCTAATGTGTAAAATCTACACTTTATCGCCATAACCACATCGGCATAAATCGTCACAACAACACATAAACAACGACATCAAACAACAATATCAAACAATGTTAATAACATAAGCAACATAAATAATATCATCACCAATTGGCTAAAGCCCATCATCGCTTTTGGCATAAAAGCCCATCGTCACAAATATCATCACACCATATTTGCATTAAGCATTTCATCAAGTTAAATCATCGCAAAACTCATCAGTTATATTCATCGCATAGTTATCATGAAATTATCAAATCATATTCCTTTCATGTTCATCATAAAGATCATCACCAAACAAAACATCATATATCATCGCAATTCAATATCATCCATCAATTAACAAAACCCAACGCCAAACAACTCAAACATAAACATAACCGACTCCATGAGACACGACTATGTTATGCATGTGGTACCCGTCGCTTTGTCCATAATTAGGAACACTTGGCATAAAAGCCTCGTTGCTTGGCATAAAAGCCCATCGTCGCCAATGCAATGTATGTGACTCGACAATAAAACAACACAACACAAAACATCATCATCGCTCATCAAAATTGGCATAAAGCCCACATCGCCATAATTTATCCAAAACAAGATAAATATATCATCGCATCATATTTGCATTATGCAAAACATCACCAATAATTCATCATCATCAAAAATCATGCATTCACAAATCGGAAGCATTTATTAACAACATCAGTATAATCATCACATCATCATGTATAAAGACATGTATCATCACATCGCATATCAACAAGTATTCATTAATAAATACACCGTCGCAAACATTATGTTTATTCACACCACCTCATTATCAATTAATTCACCAAATTCCAAAAACGGAAAAATAGACAAAACATCAATAATCGTCACGAAAGTCATTCTTAATAACCGACATTAATCATAATCATCAACATCGAAATCGGATTGTCCATACGTATCTTAAATCTACTAAAACGCAATCTGATTTAATTTTACCGTAAATTGGCCTATTTCGGGTTAACTCGTAAAAACTCGTAATTCCTAAAAACTAACATCACCACTACGTTCTTCACGTCAAACTTAGCTAGCACGTCAATGTTCGTTGAATTCAGAGCAACTTGCTTCGTCGTCGAATTTACCGAAATCGGAAAATCGGAACATAATCGGGTTCTAAATTTAATCGGCTAACTTATGTCCTAATTATATTCTATTAATACTAACTAGTAGTATAAGGAAATAATGAAACTGAAACAAACAGAACCTATTTGTAAAATTATGCAGAAACACAGTTATGCAGCAAACGGAAAAAATCACAGAAACAAAATTGCATTCCTCCTTCCACAAGAAAGGGACGAACGTCCCATGGTGTTTTATGCTTGGAGGCGGACGCCTATAGAGGCTGGGACGGTCGCCCCACTTGCTGAGGTGGGCGCCTCCCAGCTTCCCCCTTCCTATTTTCATTTCTTGTCCCTGTTAGTTTTTGTATCAGACAGTTTCTGGTTTTTCTCAGTTTTATAGTTTTACTTGTTTTTCTTCATTCTTGCTACTTAGTATTGCTAGCTTAGAAAGAAATTACCCACAAACCACACTCCTAACTCGACCATCCTATGTTATTCAACACTCAATCAACCAAACTCATAAATTAACCTATCAATTTTTCTCCAAATCCAAACTATAACTATCAAACTCTAATTTTTATGAGATGGAGAATCAAACCCCTTACCTCTAGAGATTGGATGATCCAAGATTATTCCACAACTCTAACCTCAAGCTTCCTCTCTTGATCTTGTTCTTGCTCTTCTCCTTCCAAAACCCTCTCTTTTCTCTCCAAGCTTCTATGTTTCTATTTTTGGCTTTTGTTGGAAAATGGAAGAAAATGAGGAAATGTGGTTTTATAAAGTGTGGTCTTACTAGCCAAAGGGTGAAAAACCCAATCCTACTAAATTGCTCCTCACACCCCTATCCAATTCTTATAAATTAACATACTAATAATATCCAATAATATTATTAATTCGATTAATTAAAATAATTTCGGGGAATTAAATATCGGATCCGAATAATATTTTACCGAACCAAACGGAATAAAAACCGGACCGAACAAAACGTCGCCAGATAAATTAATAGATATATTAATTAACACTAATATTCTCGTCGCAACATAAATATCGATTGGTAACTCGAAAATATTAATATAATATAATATTAATTAAATCGGGTGTTACAACTCTCCCCCACTTATATCGCTATACGGTTTATCCATCAGCGCGCCGCCTGCAGCAGCGTCTATTGTCAATCTTGTATTGTACAAGAGACCGTTGTAAAAGGTGTGAATGATCAGCCATTCTTCTAAACTGTGATGCAGACAGAGTCTGAACATGTCTTTGTATCGTTCCTGTGCCTCGAAAAGTGATTTGCTTTCCATCTACTTGAATCCATTAATGTTGGCTCTCAACATAGCGGTTTTGCTAGGTGGGAAGTATCTTGCTAAGAAGACCATTTTTATCTCATCCCATGTGGTGATTGAGTTAGAAGGTAAGGATTGGAGCCATGCTATAGCTCTGTCTCTTAGAGAGAAAGGAAATAGGCGCAAATCGTATTGCCTCAGGGTTAACACCATTTGCTTTTACGGTGTCTGCGTATTGCACAAACACTGACAAATGTAGGTTTGGGTCGTCCGTAGGTTTGTAGCTTTAATAGCTCGCCTTGAGAGCGAGTATTTGGCATACAATAGGTCAAATGAGAATTTTGGTGCTTTAGCCTATACTTCGTAACAATAGAGTTACGACATCGACTTGAATAGTCCCCGACAACGACACCAAAAACTTGATTGCGACTTTAAGAGTCTATAAATTATATTGACTGCAAGTGCACAGTCGTATCGCGTAGTTTTAAAGATATCGAATCCACAAGGACTTTAAATCGACCTATCGTTATCTAAACCTACAGTGTAAAGCTAAAGCTAATGATATATTTGGATTAGAGGGAAATTAAGGGAATTAAAACTTAAATCTAAGTGTAATATTAATTAGGTGGATATCGATATGTATTTCGTCAAACCTAGGTGATCCGAAGGTTCATTAGCCATTTCTCTAAATAATAGAAATTCCTTTTTCAATAGATAATATTCATTTAAAAGCCCTTATCTCAAACTCTCATTCTGTTGATTCAGGTTATGTTATTAGACCCTAAAGTACGCTCTCGCTGTCCCGTCGAATTTAAAAACACTTTTTGAAAACATATAAAATCTAATTAGTTTTAAAACGCTCTCGCCGTCTTTAAAAATAATGTCCAGTATCCACTATTTGGGAAAAAAAACCTCAAACTCTCGCTCTATTGATTTTTAACCTTTATCCAATTTTACTCTCGTAACAAACTCTTTTCAAAATATAATTGGATACTAAAACCAAAAAAAGGAATTTTTGATAAAATTTAATTAGGCCAATTTATTTCGGATCCCTTTAGTTTGATTAATTTACATATCGATATCTAATCGGTTTAGCCAGACATACTTTTCAATTCAATCATGCAAAAAAAATTATAATTCATATATTTAGACATATTCAACAATATATAATCAGAGAACATGAAACGATAATTTAAATAAACAATCTTATTAAATGAGAAACCTGAAATTAACACTGGAATTAAAACTTAAACTTCAAATGCTGGAACGCTCCACCACAAGCCGAATGGATTTGTTCTTTAGAATTCTTGAATCAAATAGTAAAAACAAGGAAATAAAATACAAAGATCAAACGTAAGGTTAGATCCAGTAAAAATTACACAAACATAACAGAACTACGATACACCACTCATTCTAGGGTTTATACAGACGACTTGCGACTATAACTCACTAGTCCAAATCCAACAATCTCGCATACTCGCTAACAATTCAATGCTCGATATCTAAACCATATTGCTTCACTTTTTATGCATAAGATATGTCATACCCCAAAATTTTCCCTCTGACTTCTCAAAACATTTCTCATATCCATACTCAAGGATTTCACAAGGGTTGACCAGACAAACCCTCTCCTAAGCAATCAACCCAAACTAGGGTTTGGCTATCCTCAAGTCAGGGTGAGCCTACAACACTTCCAGTGGTCATCATGCCTCATCATATACTTCAAAGAATCTCCATGTCAAGTTTCAAGCCTTACAAGTCAAGTTTGCTCAGACAATTGCTCAGATGGTTGAAAATCAGTTGTATTGGACAAAAGTCAACTATGGTCAACATACAGTCTAACTTCATGATTTTTGGTCAACATCAATGTTTTGAAGTGATATTCATCATTTTATCAAGGGTTGATCATGATTCATCAAGAAAAATCAAGAGTTGATCAAAAGTCAAAGTTTCTAAATTGGGCTTTCTTAGACAAAAGTCAACAGAACTTTGACCAGGCATAACTTTCTCATCCTTTATCAGAAATTTTTCCACAACCTCTCATTTTGAAGAGAATTCAATTCTCTACAACTTCATGTCTCACAAGTTTGGCCAAAAAATGCTTCATTTGGAAGATATGGATCAAAATATTACAGGTCCTTTTCAAAGTCAACAAAAAGTAAACTTTTTGTAAAGAAGTGTTATTGAGCATGGAAACTTCAATTGAGATGAAACTAAAGAGGTTGTTTATAGGACACCTAGAGCTTTCTAAAAAGTCAAGAACACCCAAAAATGTTAAAAATTGAGCAAGATACACCTTGCACAAGTTGAGCATTTTTGAAGAGGTGCACAAAGAGAAATACTTGACAAAATCCAAAATTTTGCAAATGGGCCTAACTTCTCTTGGTTCAAACTTGTTCCTCAACTAATTTGGAACCTCCAAGCCCAAGGCCACGAATTTTATCTTTTATTTTCTATTTTATTTGGATTTTAATCATTTAAAAGCCAATTAAATTAAAATAAAAGGTAGAAAATTAAAATTAAATGCAAATTGGATTTTTCTCTCATTCTTGAGGTCCAAGCAAGCCACACAAGCTGGAAAATTCGAAATTTGCATTGATTGGGAAAGGAATTGATTGAAATTTGATCAAAAAAGGCAATATTTGGTTTTATACCAAATCAAATATTTTCTCATTGATTGGTACATTATTTCCTCTTGATTCTTGACCTAAATACATCCACTATAAGTACACAATGCATTCACATGACACAAGGACGAAAATTATGCCTCTAAGAACCCTTACCAACTTCAAAAAAACCGTGACATTCAAGCAATTGGCAGCCTTGTTTTTGCTTCGTTTAGACGATTCCAAGCCTTGCAATCGATTCCTGGAGGTTCATTGATTTGTTCCAGACCCTTACAGATCACAAAAACATCAGGAATCAAGAAAGAACAAACACGGTTTGCACAACTTTTGTCAAAATTCAATTTCTATGTTTCGTGCGTTCTAAATACATTTTGATTGCATATTCTTGTTCGTTTTGATGTTTGGAATGAATGACTCAAAGTCCATATTCTTGCTCGATGAGGGCACAACTGTGTGTCAAACAAAATACTACAGAGAGTTGCTCAAGCGCTTTGGAATGAATGACTCAAAGTCCATTAACACCCCCATGCCTACTAACGGGAACTTGGATAAAGATGAACATGGTAAGAGTGTAGATGTCAAGAAGTATAAAGGTACGATTGGATCTCTTTTGTATCTTACTGCATCTAGGCATGACATCATGTTTAGTGTTTGTATGTGTGCACGATATCAATCGAATCCCAAGGAATCACACTTGAAAGCTGTCAAGCGTATACTTAGATACCTTCATGCAACTTCTAAGTATGAGATTTGGTATTCCAAAGGAAGTGATTGTAGCCTAGTAGGTTACTCTTATTCTGATTTTGCAGGTTGCAAATCAGATAGGAAAAGCACTAGTGGCACATCTCACTTATTTTCAAACTCCTTAGTTAGTTGGCATAGCAAAAAGTAGGTTTCTGTTGCATTGTCAACTGCTGAGGCTGAATACGTTGCAGTCGGTAGCTGTTGCGCCCAGATTTTGTGGCTAAAGCGAAAACTACAAGATTTCAATATTCAATTAAAATGTATTCCAATTAAATGTGATAATACTAGTGCCCTCAACCTCACTAAGAATCCTGTTTTACATTCATGAACTAAACACATAGAGATTAAGCATCACTTTCTTCGTGACCATGTTGAAAAAGAAGACGTTGTGTTTGAGCATGTTGATACTAAAAATCAACTTGTTGATATTTTCACTAAACCATTAGCAACGAAGCCCTTTTTAAACATTCGTCGTGAGTTAAGGATCTTGGATCTTTCTCACTTGATGTCTTAAGTGTGTATGTGTCTTATTTATGTATACATATATCTCACTATGTTATTGAGATGTATTCTAGGTTAAATACATCATTGAGCACTACAAGATATCATATTCCAAGACCCCTTGAGAACAGGCCTTGCATGCATCGTTCCAAGTCACAATTACCATTTTTGTCTTTTCAACATCACCAGACCAAATGAAATTCTTGAAGAACCTGTCAAGCTCTTTAGTTAAAAAGTAAGCCAAAAATAAACAACAAAATAGTGGACAAGCATATGTTTAATTGTTGATTTAATAATTTGAACTCTACCAGCAAACCTTAAAATAGAAGCTTTAAAATTTTTTATCTTGGCTTTAATTTTATCAACAATAGATTTTAAATATGAAGCTCTAGGTTTTCCCTTAAATATGGGAACACCAAGGTGATTGAAGGGGAGACTCCCAGCTTTGAAACCAATGAGAAAAGAAAGTTGGTTGAGACTAGAAGTATAGATAGAACCATCATAGATGGTGGACTTATTAAGATTCACAACCTGACCAGAAACTTTTGCATATCTAAAGAAAGTGTTCATTAAAGCTGCTAATGAAGACATGTTGCCCCTGCATAACACCATTACATCATCTACATAGATGTAGTGGGAAGAAACCTCAATGCCTCTAGAATCCCAAATGAGCTTTAATTTACTTTGAAGAGGAAATTTGAGATACTTCTACTAATCAAAAAAAGAAGTAAAGACAAGAGATCACCTTGTCTCACCCCTCTCTCACACTCAAAGAAACCAGAAGCTTTGCCATGGAAAGAGATTGATATTTTGGCTGAGGAAAGAATGGTCCTGATCCAAAAGCAAAAGATGTCACTGAAACCAAACTACTTAAAGACTGGACTAATCCAGATAATCAAAAGTCTTAGTTATATCAAGGCAAAATATTCCTTTTAGTCTCATATGTTAACGTCAAGATTCATTTTGGTTCCTTAACTTAATAATGATTCATATTAACCCCTTAACTCTTCAAATTGCTTCATTTTAGTCTTTTTTTGTCTAATTAGCAATAAATTTAGCGACAATTTTTTGAATTTTTCGTCGCTAATTATAAAAAAGAACTAAAATAAAACGTTTTAAAAAATTAAGTGATTACTATAAACCTTTTTTAAATTAAAGAACTAAAATAAACTTAATTTGAACTCAACTTATAGGACAAAAAAATTATCCGACCTTATATCAACTTTTACGACAAGGTTCCCGCCCAAACTTTTCTTTGGATATAATTAAAAACAACTTTATGTGTACAATTATTTATTTAAATTTTTTTTCTAATTATAATTTTGCCTTCTATTATTCCTCCCTTTTTAATGATATTTTTTAGTTACAAAATATATGATTACATTTAAATTTTTAAGAAATGAATGTAGGAAATTGCACATAATACCTTTGCATTTAATATTTAAATTCCAAAAACAATTACACTGGCCCAGACTCCTTTAAACAAACAAATGTAGTTAGTTATACGTCACTTTCAACAAACACACTGTAATAAACTAAATTAACAGCTACACGTGAAAGGAAATTACGTCAAATCTATTGGACAATTTTAGAGTTTTTTTTTTTTTGCTAATTATTTATTCTTATTCTTTAGTTATGAATAATATTGAATATAAATTTAGAAGTCAATTATTTTGGGGTTTCAGTATTCTTTAATTTTTATGTGAAACTGATCTTACTAGTTTATATTGATAAAGATAAAAGTAATAATAGCAATTAGCAACTGAGATTAATAGTCAAAATGTTATAATCATGTACAATGGACTCAATTTCATATTCGGAGAGCTCTACCGCCCAGGATACCATTCTTCCGGCCATGTCTGGATTTTTGAATATTTGTTTAAGGAGAAAGTTTGTCTTTGCTTGGATGGGATGACCCTGGAAGTAATGCCTCAACTTCCGTGCAGTCGTTACCAACGCCAAAGTTAAGCACTCGATCTTTTGATATCTTATCTCTGCTCCCTTCAATACTTTACTAACGAAATACACCAGCCACTCTCTGACCTCTCCATCATGAACCAATACATGAAAATCTAATAGCCATCTTCTAAGACAAATTTTAATAAGATAAACTTTCAATGTTTATAATTTATTTTTAATTATTATTTATAAAACTATTAATTTATCAATATTAATAATTTATTTTAAATAAAAAGATATTTCTCTCTGCCATTGAACATGGTCCATAGACCAATATTTAAGATCAATTTTAATAAAATAATCTTTAATGTATTTAATAAAAAACATTGTTTGTATAAAATTTCAAATTTATTTATCTTAACTAACACATAAGATTTTAATAAATTATTAGATTATGAGATTGATTTAGTTTAAAATTATTATTTAATTAATAATAAAATTAACTAATTTAATATTTATTAAACTAAGAATTTTTTAATATAATTTTATTAATTTATGTTTAATAAAATAAAACACTATGATATTTTTTAAATAAAATTTAAAATATTAATAATTTAAATATTTTTTAACAAAGATAATTTATTAACTAAAATAGAAAAAACAAAAGGATGAGAACATGAAACCTAACCTTTAAAAAAAAAATTTAAAATTTTAAAAACATTTACACGCATTAATAAATATATTATATAAGGCAAATTCCTGAATCCCAGATTTAAATAAAACGCGCCATAGTGGGACCCCGTGTATTCAAATGGACCAATCACACCAAGCCACACCTTGGTCAAAAGTCAGAGGGACCGAAGAAGCGTCGGAGCCCTAACTTCGGTCGTCTTCTCCAGCGAGTCATTTTTCTAAACTTGTAAAATAGCCAAAGTCGATTCAAAAGAAGGACCCTGCCCCTAATTCGACCCCTGCGAACCCAATGGTGGTGTTAGTTTTTATTAAAATGGCCTGTAACGTGAGATATGAAGCTTCCCGTTCATGATGACCTAACAATGGCATGAATCGATTCTTGCATCAAACCTTACAAATGATGGTTCTAAAACATTCTAAACATCAATATAAACTAGTATTTGCACATAAAATCGATTAACAATTCATGAATTATAAGTTTGAATTTCAAGATCGTTACCCAACCGGTGCAACTTGAAGGAGGCGTTCTAGCATGCGTTGAACTTGAGTAGGGATATGGAATGACTCCCGGGACCTTCAAGAGTGTGATGGAATGCTTGGAATGGATTGATAAGAGATGGAGACGAGGGTTTGCACTTGCCCTAGTTCTTGAAATTTTTTGAGAATTTTAGGGTTTGTGAGAGGCAGCCTGCGTGTGTCCTTAACTTGTGGTGTTGATGTGTACTTATAGAGGAATAATTTAGGTCAGCAAACATGGATTAAATCTTCGGCATTGAGTGTGAAAATATTTGATTGGCAATTTATTTTAAAACTTGATTTTTTTGCTCAATCATGTGCCAATATCTTTCATGCGTTTTTGCCAGATCATGTAGGGATTGTTTGGAGCTCAAGTAACTCAGATTTAAAGCCTTACATGCCTTTACATTATCCTTGTATTTAATTTAATTTAATTTGAATTTAAATGAATAAAATCAAAATAAATAGAATAAAAATTAAGATAATGTGTGGATGGGTTTAGAGGTCCTTGATGATATTATAAACATATCCCAAACCTTTAAATGTAGGCCCATTAGTAAAAAATTCAAGATTGCTCAAATTTCACTTCATGCATTTTCTCAAAATTGACAAACTTGCACCAATCATTGAAGGAAAATCGCGACTTAAAATTGCAGCGGAAATTCGATTTTCCTTTGTGATCCTTACGAATGTTCATGGTCAATGATAGAGTATTTTTACCTCTTGTGGTGATTCGGATTTCTGACGCTGTGATCACGAACGTTGATGAAGAACAATGTCTCTACTCAGTCCACACGAACAGCTTGCTTCCGATCACTATGCTAGCTGCTCACGAACGAAAGCTTTGAGTGAGAGAGTGAATGAAATCTCGGCAGGGATTCAGGACCGAATTTGCATCAAGTAAAAAGCTTCATCACAAGGGTCCTATTTATAAGACCACAAGTGTGGGCTACAAGCTAAAAGCCCAATAATGGCTGTAAACTAAAAGCCCAATAAAGCTCACGAAAATCATACATTATGATGTATCGTGTATCACTTAAGCATGTGGTACTTTACCACATTCCGTATTCCACTTAAGTACACCGTACCCTACAATGTTCCTTATTTACACTATCTCTCATTAATCTGTCCTTATGTGTGTGACCCTGTAGGTTTCCGTGACGTTGGCAATTATATTAAATCACATTTAACATAATAAACAGTGAGCGGTATTTAGCAACACATCACTGCTACCCAAGTCACGAAAATGTCATGTGATCTGACAAAACCTTTCCGTGATAATACTTGTGTGTATAATTACCCTTTTGCCCTTATGTCTATATTGAACACAAGGCATAGACTGTGTCATCCTTGTCCAGTTCAATATTGGGTCCTCAGACATTTATCCCGTTACGCAGGATGGGCAAATTCCATCTAGGTCACTCATGTCCCTCAGCATGCTTTGTGAAGTACCCATCAACTATCTTTATGATCATCCAGTTACAGATAACGTTTGATCAGCAATAAAGCACTTGACTCTACATCTAGGGTCCATAGTGGTTTCAGGTAGAAGGGTGGTATGCACCACTTAGCACCATGAGAATAACTTATGACACTTTGCATAACATTCTATGTAGTATTCTCATAGCGGGTCAATCCAGTATAAATATTACTCCTAATATTTATACCTATGTCAAGACTTGATAACTCCTTATCCATGATCCATGAGATGTGATCATCAGTTTATCTTCATAATAATCTCAATGCTTTAATGTTATCCCACTTCACAATAAAGCTCGATTATGGATACTTTAAGAATATTGTCCTTGTGTTTAATGGATCTCATGATTAAGTCATACTTAACATTGCATTAAACAGACTAACTATTCTAGGGACTTTATTATTTCAAAAAAGAAAACATAATAAAGAAAAGCCTTTTATTATTAATAAATAATTCGATACAAGTACCAAAAGGTATTGGCCTCTAGGGCTTACACCAACAATCTCCCACTAGCACTAGAGCCAATCAGGCATACCCCTAATGCCCATAGATCTAGTATGGCCATCATGCTTCTGCTGTGCAAGAGGCTTGGTTAATGGGTCAGCGACATTGTCAAGTGTTGGTACTCTGCATATCTTCACATCTCCCCGATCGATTATCTCTCGAATGAGATGATAACGCCTAAGTATGTGTTTGGATCTTTGGTGAGATCTAGGCTCCTTAGCTTGTACGATAGCACCATTGTTATCACCTTAGAGATGAATGGGATCCACAATGCTAGGGACTATGCCAAGTTCACTAATGAACTTCTTGATCCAAACAGCTTCTTTTGTTGCATTTGAGGCAGCAATATACTCGGCCTCGGTTGTAGAATCAGCAACTGTTTCTTGCTTTGAACTCTTCCAACTCACAGCGCCACCATTTAAGCAAAACACATAACCAGATTGCGATCTAAAATCATCCTTATCGGTCTGGAAGCTAGCATCAATGTATCCAACTATAGCAAGCTCTTCCTGACCTCCATATATCAAGAATGAGTCTTTAGTCCTTCTCAAGTACTTAAGAATATTCTTGACAGCCACCCAATAAGCATCACCAGGATTAGATTGGTACCTACTCGTTGCACTTAAAGCATACGACACATCTGGTCGAGTACATAGCATGACATACATGATAGATCCTATTGCAGATGCATATGGAATCTTATTCATGCGATCCCTTTCTTCCTTCGTTGAAGGGGATTGTGTTTTTGATAGACACAAGCCATGTTGCATAGGAATGAATACCTTCTTGGAATCATGCATATTAAAGCGTCTCAGCACTTTATCTATGTATGTACTCTGACTTAGGCCAAGCAGTTTTTGTGATCTATCTCTATAGATCCCGATTCCTAATATATAGGCTGCTTCACCAAGGTCCTTCATAGAAAAGCATTTCCCTAGCCAAGTTTTTACTTGTTGCAAGGTAGGGACATCGTTTCCAATGAGTAATATGTCATCTACATATAACACTAAGAAGACGATCATGCTCCCACTAACCTTCTTGTAGACACAAGGCTCATCTTCATTCTTGATGAATCCATATTGTTTTACTGTTTCATCAAAACGAAGATTCCAACTTCTGGAAGCTTGCTTCAATCCATAGATTGATCGCTGTAACTTGCATATCTTTTGGGATTCTTCTGGAATGTTAAATCCTTCAGGTTGTGTCATGTACACATCCTCTTGAAGGTTCCCATTTAGGAAAGCAGTTTTGACTTCCATCTGCCATATTTCATAATCATGATATGCAGCGATTGCAAGTAAAATCCGAACAGATTTAAGCATTGCAACTGGAGAAAAGGTTTCATCATAGTCAACCCCATGAATTTGTTTATAACCTTTTGCAACCAGTCTTGCCTTATAGGTATGTACCTTACCATCCATGTCAGTCTTCTTTTTAAAGACCCACTTGCATCCTATAGGATTAACTCCTATAGGTGGCTCTACCAAGTTCCAAACTTGGTTAGTGTACATGGAATCCATTTCAGATTTCATGGCTTCTAGCCACTTCGGATTCGGACCATGTGGCCTCTTGGTAGGTCACAGGCTCATCTTGATCCATGAGAAATACATCGCCTTGACCATTTATAAGATATCCATATCTATCAGGTTGGTGGCGTATCTGTTTGACCTACGTTGGTCTTGTTCTCTCGAGCAGTTGTTCTTCCACAACTACTTGTGTTTCTGCTCCAATTCCTCCATTGGTGTATCAATGCTTTGTGATTCTTGAATTTCATCAAGCTCTACTTTCCTCCCACTTATTCCTTTGGAAATAAAATCCTTTTCAAGAAAACTCGATTCGAGCGACAAACACTTTGCCCTCGGAAGGATTATAGAAGTAATATCCTCTTGTTTCTTTAGGATACCCCACAAATAAGCATTTGTCAGATTTGGGCTCAAGCTTAGTTGAGATCTGCCGTTTCACATAAACTTCGCAACCCCAAATCTTCATGTAAGACATATGTGGTTTCTTAGCACTCCATATCTCATATGGTGTCTTTTCAACCTTTTTGGTAGGAACACGGTTAAGTGTGTGCTGTCATCAAGAGCATGTCCCCAAAAGGAGTTTGGAAGATCGGCGTGACTCATCATGGATCGGACCATGTCCAACAAGGTTCGATTACTTCTCTCAGATACACCATTCCATTGTGGTGTTCCAAGAGGAGTAAGTTGGGATACAATCCCACACTCTTTTAGATGGTCATCAAATTCTAGGCTTAAATATTCATTGCCTCGATCTGATCGAAGAACTTTGATATTCTTACCTAGCTGGTTTTGTACTTCATTCTTAAATTCCTTGAACTTTTCAAAGGTTTCAGATTTGTGTTTCATTAAATACACATAACCATATCTCTGAAATCATCGATAAATGTGATGAAGTATTGAAAACCTCCTCTGGCAGGTATGTTCAGTGGTCCACATACATCAGTATGTATGAGTGCCAAAAGATCATTAGCCCTTTCACCTTTTCCTGTGAATGGGGATTTTGTCATCTTTCCAATTAAACAAGACCTACATGTCTCATATGATTCATAATCAAATGAGTCCAAAAATCTATCTTTATGGAGTTTTGAAATGCGCTTCTCATTTATGTGGCCTAAGCGAAAATGCCAAAGGTAACTTGGATTTAACTCATTAGGTTTAATCCTTTTAGTATTAATGTTATAAATTGGCATTTCAAGATCAAGGATATACAATCCATTGGTCATTTGTGCAGTAGCATAGAATATATCATTCAAATAAATAGAGCAACAATTGTTCTTTATTATGAATGAAAAACCAAACTTGTCCAAACAAGCAACGAAAATAATATTCCTGCTAATTGCAGGTACATAATAACAGTTCTCTAACTGAATTATTAAACCACTAGGTAAAGTTAATACATAAGTTCCAACAGATAAAGCAGCAACCTTTGCTCTATTGCCAACTCTTAGATCAACTTCACCTTTTGCCAATTCTCTACTTCTTTTTAGCCCCTGCACATTGGTACAAATGTGAGAACTGCATCCAGTATCTAATACCCATGATGCAGAAGTAGATAAATTAATTTCTATAACAAAAATACCTGAATTTGAAGTCTCTACTCCATTTTCATTATCTTCCAGGTACTTTGGGCAGTTTCTTTTCCAATGTCCGGTCTTACCGCAATGGAAACAAGTTCCCTCTTTTGTTATCCCTCCACTAGGCTTTAAAGCAGGAGCGGTAGGTTTGGATTTGGCAACAACCTTGCCTTTCCCTTTACCCACCTGCTTGGTAGGCCTTTTGTTCAACTTCTTTCCATTACTGATCATCAGAATGGATTTCCCTTTTGACTTCATATTCTGCTCAGTAGTTCTCAACATACTTAGCAGTTCTGGAAGACTTATGTCCAAGTCATTCATATTGAAGTTCAAAACAAATTGACTGAAGCTATCTGGAAACGATTGCAAGATCAGATCAGTCGCAAGTTCCTTTCCAATTGGAAACCCTAATCTTTCAAGGTTCTCCACATACCCAATCATCTTGAGTACATGGGGACCTACAGGGGTTCCCTCAGCCAACTTGCTATTAAAAAGGGCCTTTGAAACCTGAAACCTCTCATTTCTTGCCTCCTCTTGATAGAGCATTTTCAGATGTCCGATCATATCGAGCGCCATGTTCTCATGTTGCTTTTGCAACTCCGAGTTCATGGTGGCAAGCATGAGACAAGCGGTTTCATTGGCATCATCGACATGCTTCTTATAAGCATCTCTTTCAGCCTTAGGTGCAGAACTAGGAGGTTCTTCAGGAACAAGTGTCTCTAAGACATACTGCTTTTTGTCATGCTTGAGGACAATCCTCAGATTTCGGTGCCAATCCAAAAAATTTGTCCCAGAAAATTTTTCCTTATCAAGGATTGATCGCAAAATGTTGTTAGATGATGTGTTTTGAGTCATGGTAATCTACATAAAAGATATAAAGTTATTAGTATCATTAAAACAACATATTCAATTAGGCCTTTAATCAAATATGCTCCCACTTTTTTACTCAAACCAAATGACCCGTTGGAAGATTTTCTAGTGGGTCGAGATCCATATTTCACTTCGTTTTAAGTCAGCGTTAGGCTGATTACACAAAACTCAGTTATTTAGGTAGGAACTCCTTCCAATTGTATCCAATACAATTCTCGAATACCTCAGTTGGGTGAATAACTCTTTATTCTAATCCATCACATGGATCATTCCCAACTCATGCTTCTAAACACATATAATCTCATTATAATTGTTTAGTTAAGTTTGACCCAAAGTTTTAGCAATTGGATATTACACTTATCCCATCGCACCTTACCAATATAGAACATGCACCTCGCGTTGGCGAAACCTACATTGTTCGATACTAGTCTTGATGAGTGCTAAAACTTGGAAAGCATAAACTTAATATTTACTTTGAGGAATTTGTTATTAGTTTGATCTCACCGGCTTAACATGCAAATCGTCTCTCACATGCATCAACATACAAACACATGCATCAACATACATATAAAAAGATACAGTTATGGCCCTTAGCGCAATTGTTCTCTCAAGCCAATGAGAGAACCTAAGCTAAACCTAATGACGATCTAAACTTCTCCAAGCAAGACCTCCAAGGTTATCCTCCTTTGATATTGTATTCTTCTTTCTTCTTAACATTACATTACATAAAAGAATACTCGTTTTACATACGAGGGAGTGAGATGAGAAAAGAAGTTACATCAAGAGATTAAGAGGAAGGCACGACACGCAGGTCGTATTTTAAAATACCAAAATAAAATAAAAGAGTCTAAGGCCATAACTGATCACCACAAGAAAATAATAAAACACCTTTTATTATTATTATTTAAATTTCTGTTAATTAAGAAAATCAAATTAAGTTTTGGCGATTGATCACACTACAGAGTTAGTTGGGGTTCATTGTGATGACGACGGGTCAAGCGCCTCCTTGCGGGGTTGTTAGGGGCAGCGCCCCGACGAAAATTTTAATGAACAATTCATTTAAATCGACGTCGTTTTCTGCACAACTCTTGTGCTGTTACAACCCTTCCCGTATAACTCTCCGACAGCACAACCCTTGTGCCGTCATGAACCCTAATGCAAATAATTTCATGCCGTCAAACACAACTCGATTGATAATTCACTACGATCGATCAACATGCCATTGCTTCACCATACTAAAGTCGGATTCCGAAGCAAATGAACGATGATCTCTCATAAGAATAACAATCCTCATGTGATTGAATGGAAGAAATTGAAACAGTATATCCAATATACCATCATTGCACCAGAATTGTTTATATCATATATAAAGTGGATCGATCATATTAGTGTAACTCATGGATGACCGATGTATCGCTGCTTCACCATACTAAAGTCGGATTCCGAAGCATAGTCAACATCAATTCATCCAAATCGTACACACAATTATGCCAAATTTTAATTTAATTTAATCGATTAAATTTTAATTTATTCCGAGTTTTAACCATATAAAACAGAACGTACAAAAATTAAACAAATTGCAACGGAAATTCGATTTTCCTTTGTGATCCTTACGAATGTTCATGGTCAGTGATAGAGTATTTTTACCTCTTGTGGTGATTCAGATTTCTGACGTTGTGATCACGAACGTTGATGAAGAACAACGTCTCTACTCAGTCCACACGAACAGCTTGCTTCCGATCACAGTGCTAGCTGCTCACGAACGAAAGCTTTGAGTGAGAGACTGAATGAAATCTCGGCAGAGATTCAGGACCGAATTTGCATCAAGTAAAAAGCTTCATCATAAGGGTCCTATTTATAAGACCACAAGTGTGGGCTACAAGCTAAAAGCCCAATAATGGCTGTAAACTAAAAGCCCAATAAAGCTCACGAAAATCATACATTATGATGTATCGTGTATCACTTAAGCATGTGGTACTTTACCACATTCCGTATTCCACTTAAGTACACCGTACCCTACAATGTTCCTTATTTACACTATCTCTCATTAATCTGTCCTTATGTGTGTGACCCTGTAGGTTTCCGCGACGTTGGCAATTATATTAAATCACATTTAACATAATAAACAGTGAGCGGTATTTAGCAACACATCACTGCTACCCAAGTCACGAAAATGTCATGTGATCTGACAAAACCTTTCCGTGATAATACTTGTGTGTATAATTACCCTTTTGCCCTTATGTCTATATTGAACACAAGGCATAGACCGTGTCATCCTTGTCCAGTTCAATATTGGGCCCTCAGACATTTATCCCGTTACGCAGGATGGGCAAATTCCATCTAGGTCACTCATGTCCCTCAGCATGCTTTGTGAAGTACCCATCAACTGTCTTTATGATCATCCAGTTACGGATAACGTTTGATTAGCAATAAAGCACTTGACTCTACATCTAGGGTCCATAGTGGTTTCAGGTCGAAGGGTGGTATGCACCACTTATCACCATGAGAATAACTTATGACAATTTGCATAACATTCTATGTAGTATTCTCATAGCGGGTCAATCTAGTATAAATATTACTCCTAATATTTATACCTATGTCAAGACTTGATAACTCCTTATCCATGATCCATGAGATGTGATCATCAGTCTATCTTCATAATAATCTCAATGCTTTAATGTTATCCCACTTCAGAATAAAGCTCGATTATGGATACTTTAAGAATAGTGTCCTTGTGTTTAATGGATCTCATGATTAAGTCATACTTAACATTGCATTAAACAGACTAAATATTCTAGGGACTTTATTATTTCAAAAAAGAAAACATAATAAAGAAAAGCCTTTTATTATTAATAAATAATTCGATACAAGTACCAAAAAGTATTGGCCTCTAGGGCTTACACCAACAATCATATCTTGCTCAATTCTCAACATATGAGGATGATCTTTGACTTTTTAGAAATCTTAAGATGTCCTCTAAAACCTATATTTGAGTTTTTTTCCATTTGAAGCTTCCAAGTTCGTGTATGCTTCTTTGAGAAAAAATGACATTTTGTTTACTTTTGAAATGACCTATAATGTCTTGGCCCATATCTCTCAAATGAGGCATTTTTGGGCTTGAGAGAGAGAGACAAAGTTGTAGAGAATTTAATTTCCTTCAAGATAGGCTTTGGTTGAGAAATTACTGATAAAGTATGTGAATTTTATGCTTGGTCAAAGTTCAGTTGACTTCTCCTGGGAGAAAGGTCAAAACCCTAATTTAGCAACTTTTGGATTTTTGAACGTTTCTTGATGAATCATGATCAACCCTTGATCAAATGATGAATATCACCTCAAAATCTTGATGTTGACAAAAAATCTTGAAGTTTGACTATATGTTGACCACAATTGACTTTTGGTCCAATACAACTGATTTTCAGCTATGTGAGCAATTGACTGAGCAAACTTGTGATACAAGGCTTGATTCTTGACATGTGGGTACCTTGAGACATATGGGGAAACATGAAGTCCACTTGAGGCCTTAGAAGTCTTATTAATGTTGAGAAAAGCAAAACTCTAGTTATAGGTCAATTGCTTAGGAGAGGAGTTTTCTCTGCTCGACTCTTGAGTAGTTGGGAACTCTATGAGCATGAGGATGTATCTTGAATCAATTGACCTCAAAAATAGGAGGGAAAATTTTAGGGTACAACATATGGCATCAATAATTTTATTGATGGTAGCTTGCTTGTTAACCGATTTTCCAAAACACACTCGATTCTGATACAACCAAATCTCGTGAACAGTTTCAATCATAGCACAAAGGATGATTCTATACCTCCATCTCTTTTTCTTACTCTCTCTAATAAGAGAAACATATTAGAAAAAGAAAACTTAAATCTGCTCAGTTCTAAAAATTAATGATAACATTAGGATTCATTTATTAAAATCCAAATTTTGATAAATAAGAACCCTGGGCGTTGTGATAAACAGCAAATACACCACGCCGTTTTTCTGGATCTCTCGTCGTGCAGCTCTCGTCGTGCTACCTCAGTTTTGTTGCAGAAGAGCTGAAGTTTTTCTTGATCTCTCGTCGTGCTACCTCCGCCGTGTCTTTCTCCTCTGCACCGTTTCCGCTTCGTCTCCACTTTTCAGGTTCTTGTTTTTCGTCATCTCTGTTCTATGTTCTATCGATTCGTATTCTATTATAAGACATATATGTCCTAAACCAAACTAATAAAATTAGCAATTTATTTTATCACAAATGGAAGAAGCGGTCCGTTTCCGGTTCAGGGTGGTGAGGGTAATTTAAAAGATTGAAAAACGGAAAAAGCAGAGGAAATATTAATGATGGCGTGGAAATGGATCGTTCGAAGGACACGCGAATCGAAAGCCTTCTTCTTCGCGTTCGCCACCCTATGCGGCGTCGTTCCGGGAGTTATTGGGTACGGTGTGATGCAGGCCACCAATACCCGCAGCGATCATCTCGAATCTCAACTCCGTTCTAAGGCTCGCCCTGAATCACTGGCAAGTCTAAACCCTTTTTCATTCGTATTCTTTTCATGTTATTTTCCCTAATTTCTCGATAACCTAACTCAATCCTACAAAATTGTTGGTTTAATTACGTCTCAGATGATGGGACAAGTGAATAAAGAGAGACTGGCAGAATACCTTGGAGAGCTGCAGCGAAAGGAGAATACCAATGATCGCTATGTCGCTGCTCTAAGAGGACAAACTCTAACAAGAAAACCTTATGTCAGAATTCAACCTATTCCAGACCAAACTGCCAACGACCACAACAATTGAATAACTTGCTCATCTCTGCTTCTTCAACTTCACAATCAACAATGCTGTTTTTTTCTTTCCATTTTTAATCTCGTTTTATGCATTTATTTAAGCAATCTTGTTCCTGAACTGAGTATCTACTGATTATTTATGGTTCTATTTTCTTACAATTTGTACTCTTGTACGACAACTTTACCGCTCGACTCGGATTGTAATCTGTTCTCGGCTTAACGGCATGTGGCTATTTCTTGGTTAAGAATCTTTCTTGATGCTTCATTTATGGGACATTTCAGATTAAAGGGGTCGGGGAACTTCTTGAAGGGCTTATACCATATAGTCAGAGGCACTTTGGCAGGATAGACAGACTTGTAAGAAGCACGTTTTTGTTAGACTTCATTCTATCAGGAATGTCAGTTATTGAACCAGAGACCCATCAAGCGGAATTAAAGGACGGGTTTCCATTACAGTCTGAAATCGATGCTTCAGGTCAAGAAAATGAGAACGAGGAGAAAGATAACACTATTGAAAATAATACCGCTTCAAAGAAAAGGAAATCGCACAAATCTAAACATGAAAATGGGATTGAGGAGGATCAGACTCTTGAAAATGATACAGCTTCAAAGAAGAGAAAATCAAGCAAATCAAAACATGGTTCCCACAAGAAAGTCAAGGATGTCGCTTACAACAAAATTGAATCTATTCCACTACAAGCATAAGTTGGTGCTTTCATCCTCTCATGTATACATATGTTGATTGACCGATGGAAGAACTTGATTCCTTCAAAATTTTCACGGCTGCTGTCCGTAAAGAATAGTTCACAATTTTGTTAATTGCGATGTTATTTTAGCCACAGTTTTGTATTAGTATTTATTGTTTTTGATGTAGATCATTTTCCAACAAGCCTGCTCCCAATGTGTGGTAAAGAAATGTTTCTTCAGCTGTCGATTGAAAGAAAATTTATGACAGTAAGACTGCGTACTACATACTACTATATAGCATGAACTCAAGCGTTTGTTCTCACTCTAATTTAAACAGTACTGCTGTACACTTACTTTTGTCCCACATAAGTTTTTTATTATGTAAACGTTAATGCGTGTTCTTTTCATGTTCCTAAATTTGAAGGAATTGAACCCAATACATTGTAGTAAAACTGAAGCAAATTAAATGATTAGACGATAAATATTAATAATTTATTACACAGTTCTTGATTTGTTTGAGATGTTCCTAATATATTTATGTATGATGATAAAATTGTTTCTGGGTCTTTGCACGTGTCCCTTCAATTTATTACTCCATCCGTCTCATAAAAAGTATCTCATTTAGATAATAAGAAAATAATTGAGTGTTTTGATTTTAATAATAAAAATACATGTTTGTATTAAAATATGCTTAATCATTTATGCATAAAAGAGAAAATATGACATAAAGTTAGAAAGAGAATAAAGACATGTGTTTTGTAATAAGGGTAGTATTCGAAAAGAATAATAAATATTACATTGGTATTTTAAAGAGACAATTATTTTGAGACATAAAAAAAGTTCAAGTGAGACACTTTTTATGAGATGGGAGAAATATTTCTTCAAACGTCAAATATTATGATTAATATGTAAGGAGACAAAGTAAATATGGTAACCATCCATACTTGTCAACTTTGTAACTTTCAGAATTTTAAAGAAGATAAAGGTAGGAAGCATGGAGGAAAATTCGAAACCGTTTTTAAATTTTAACACTTGGGTGTAGGATATAGATATACCTATATTCTGATAGCCGACCGATATAAAGAATTTATCACAAAATTTTAATGTTGTATCCACATTTGTTGCCATCTAACTATTACACAAATAAATTATAAGAAACTAAATAAAAAACAAATAACAAAAAAAAAGCAAATATTGAATGTCAAATGTATGCATCGTACACACATGTATAACTTTAACAGAGCGATTTGCTAATTGAACGGACATTTTAGTTGGTCTTAATTCTCCCATTTCGAGTCTGGTGCATATGGATAAAGACATTACATTAATACTGGCTCCTAAATCGCGTAAAGCTTTGTCTATGACAAACTTTCCTATTACGCAGGGTATAAAGAAACTACAGAGATCTTTGAGTTTAGGAGGCATTTTATTTTGAATTATCGCGCTACACTCAGCAGTAAGTGTAACAGTTTCGTTATCCTCTTGCTTTTTCTTGTTAGACAAAATTTCTTTAAGGAATTTGGCATAGGAGGGCATTTGTGTGATTGCTTATGTGAATGGGATTGTGACGTTTAACTGTTTCAGAAGATCTACAAATTTCTTGAATTGTCCTACATTTTTTGTTTTAGTTAGCCTTTGAAGATAAGGAAGAGGTGGTTTGTAAGGTGGTGGAGGTACATAAGGTTCTTCTTTTTCTGCAGCATCTTCATTGTTATCGTGATTCTACTTCTCCTCTGGCTTATCCTTCTTCGCGGTCTCTATACCAGGATTTCGTTTCATGGTTAGGCTATTAGTTCTTGGATCTACAGATCCATCTAATTCGGTTCTGCTTCTCAGGATAATAGCGTTTGCGTGTCCCTTTGGATTGGGTTGAAGTTGTCCAGGAAATGAGCCAACTGGGGCAGCGGTAGCCGACTGCTGTTGAGCCACTTGAGAGATTTGTGTTTCTAACATTTTATTATGAGTGGCCAGAGCATCAACTTTACTGGTTAATTGTTTAATCTGGTCATTAGTGTGCAAGTTTTGATTTATAACATCTTTATTTGTTTGAGCTTGGGTAGCTATGAAGTGTTCTATCATGATTTCGAGGTTGGATTTCCTAGGGATATTAGGAACATTTGGGACATTAGGAGCGTTTTGAGGTTGTTTCTGATATCCTGGTGGTGTAGCAGGAGCTTGTCCAGGTGCATACAATTCGTTGTTGTTCTTATACGAAAAGTTTTGGTGGTTCTTCCAACCAGTGTTATAGGTATTGTTATAAGGGTTTCCATGTACGTAGTTCACTTGATCAGCTGGAACTCCTCTCAGGAGTGGAAATTCTGGAGCAAGATGTGATTGAAGTCCACATAGGTCGCAAGTTTGAGCTACTTCAACCACGGTGGCTGCGAAAAGTTATGGTTAGATTTTCTATCTTTTGGGTAAGGGCTTCAACTTTAGCGTTAACTTGGTTTAAACTGCTCACTTCAAACATGTCGCCTGTCGTCCGAGGTTTCTCTACAATAGTCATATCGCTTCCCCATTGATAATGGTTTGAGCCATGCTTTCGATAAGCTGGTTGGCTTCGCTATACGGTTTATCCATCAGCGCGCGCCTGCAGCAGCGTCTATTGTCAATCTTGTATTGTACAAGAGACCATTGTAAAAGGTGTGAATGATCAGCCATTCTTCTAAACTGTGATGCAGACAGAGTCTGAACATGTCTTTGTATCGTTCTTGTGCCTCGAAAAGTGATTTGCTTTCCTTCTACTTGAATCCATTAATGTTGGCTCTCAACATAGCGGTTTTGCTAGGTGGGAAGTATCTTGCTAAGAAGACCATTTTTATCTCATCCCATGTGGTGATTGAGTTAGAAGGTAAGGATTGGAGCTATGCTATAGCTCTGTCTCTTAGAGAGAAAGGAAATAGGCGCAAATCATATTGCCTCAGGGTTAACACCATTCGCTTTTATGGTGTCTGCGTATTGCACAAACACTGACAAATGTAGGTTTGGGTCGTCCGTAGGTTTGTAGCTTTAATAGCTCGCCTTGAGAGCGAGTATTTGGCATACAATAGGTCAAATGAGAATTTTGGTGCTTTAGCCTATACTTCGTAACAATAGAGTTACGATATCGACTTGAATAGTCCCCGACAACGACACCAAAAACTTGATAGCGACTTTAAGAGTCTATAAATTATATTGACTGCAAGTGCACAGTCGTATCGCGTAGTTTTAAAGATATCGAATCCACAAGGACTTTAAATCGACCTATCGTTATCTAAACCTACAGTGTAAAGCTAAAGCTAATGATATATTTGGATAAGAGGGAAATTAAGGGAATTAAAACTTAAATCTAAGTGTAATATTAATTAGGTGGATATCGATATGTATTTCGTCAAACCTAGGTGATCCGAAGGTTCATTAGCCATTTCTCTAAATAATAGAAATTCCTTTTTCAATAGATAATATTCATTTAAAAGCCCTTATCTCAAACTCTCATTCTATTGATTCAGGTTATGTTATTAGACCCTAACGTACGCTCTCGCTGTCCCATCGAATTTAAAAACACTTTTTGAAAACATATAAAATCTAATTAGTTTTAAAACGCTCTCGCCGTCTTTAAAAATAATGTCCAGTATCCACTATTTGGGAAAAAAACCTCAAACTCTCGCTCTATTGATTTTTAACCTTTATCCAATTTTACTCTCGTAACAAACTCTTTTCAAAATATAATTGGATACTAAAACCAAAAAAAGGAATTTTTGATAAAATTTAATTAGGCCAATTTATTTCGGATCCCTTTAGTTTGATTAATTTACATATCGATATCTAATCGGTTTAGCCAGACATACTTTTCAATTCAATCATGCAAAAAAAATTATAATTCATATATTTAGACATATTCAACAATATATAATCAGAGAACATGAAACGATAATTTAAATAAACAATCTTATTAAATGAGAAACCTGAAATTAACACTGGAATTAAAACTTAAACTTCAAATGCTAGAACGCTCCACCACAAGCCGAATGGATTTGCTCTTTAGAATTCTTGAATCAAATAGTAAATACAAGGAAATAAAATACTAAGATCAAACGTAAGGTTAGATCCAGTAAAAATTACACATTCAAGAGGTAAAGTGGATACCACTATCTTCATTAAACGTAAAGGAAAACACATTCTTTTAGTTCAAGTATATGTAGACGATATAAATTTTTGTTCAACTAACCTACACTTGGTCAAAGAATTTTCTAATGTTATGCAAGGGGAATTTGAAATGAGTCTTATGGGGTAGCTAAACTACTTCCTCGGTCTACATATAAAGCAACTCGATGAGGGCACAATTGTGTGTCAAACAAAATACTACAGAGAGTTGCTCAAGCGCTTTGGAATGAATGACTCAAAGTCCATTAACACCCCTATGCCTACTAACGGGAACTTGGATAAAGAGGAACATGGTAAGAGTGTAGATGTCAAGAAGTATAGAGGTATGATTGGATCTCTTTTGTATCTTACTGCATCTAGGCATGACATCATGTTTAGTGTTTGTATGTGTGCACGATATCAATCGAATCCCAAGGAATCACACTTGAAAGCTGTCAAGCGTATACTTAGATACCTTCATGGAACATCTAAGTTTGAGATTTGGTATTCCAAAGGAAGTGATTATAGCCTAGTAGGTTAAATTTTGCAAGTTAATCTAGCACTAGCACATGTCACTTATTTTCAAACTCCTTAGTTAGTTGGTATTCCATTTAAATGTGATAATACTAGTGCCATCAAGCAATCTAAGAACTGTTTTACATTCATGAACTAAACACATAGAGATTAAGCATCACTTTCTTCGTGACCATGTTCAAAAAGAAGACGTTGTGTTTGAGCATGTTGATACTAAAAATCAACTTGTTGATATTTTCACTAAACCATTAGCAACGAAGCCCTTTTTTAACATTCGTCGTGAGTTAAGGATCTTGGATCTTTCTCACTTGATGTCTTAAGTGTGTATGTGTCTTATTTATGTATACATATATCTCACTATGTTATTGAGATGTATTCTAGGTTAAATACATCATTGAGCACTACAAGATATCATATTCCAAGACCCCTTGAGAACAGGCCTTGTGTAACACCCCAATATTACCCAAGGTTTTATATACAAAAATCAGAGTAATTTAAAATTTCATAAATTAAATACTGAGGCATCACACCTTCAAAACCAAATCACTTTAAGCAGTTTGCTTTAAAGTATAAATCTCGGATACATAGCATCGTCGAAAAACATAAATTGATTCATAAGAATCGAAACATCCTCTTTATTAAACTTCCTTAACCAATCATATTTTTGGAAAGTATGATTCTTATTTACAAAAGGAAAAACAACAAAAGAACAACAACAAGACAACATAATTATTCCCCCCGAGTGCTACGTATCAGAGCAACACTGACTCGACTAACAGCAGCTATAAACTCCGTCTTCATAACCTGCACGTTACTAATATAAAGGTAACGGCGAAACAAGTAAAGGGTGAGATACTCTAAAATATATAATTAAAGGCATGATAAAGTATATATATATAGTTTTGGAATTATAAAGGGAATAGATTAATAAGTGTAATTCCAACACATAATCAAAACTCACTTACTTTAATCGTCATCCTAATGTGTAAAATCTACACTTTATCGCCATAACCACATCGGCATAAATCGTCACAACAACACATAAACAACGACATCAAACAACAATATCAAACAATCTTAATAACATAAGCAACATAAATAATATCATCACCAATTGGCTAAAGCCCATCATCGCTTTTGGCATAAAAGCCCATCGTCATAAACATCATCACACCATATTTGCATTAAGCATTTCATCAAGTTAAATCATCACAAAACTCCTCATTTATATTCATCGCATAGTTATCATGAAATTATCAAATCATATTCATTTCATGTTCATCATAAAGATCATCACCAAACAAAACATCATATATCATCGCAATTCAATATCATCCATCAATTAACAAAACACAACGCCAAACAACTCAAACATAAACATAACCGACTCCATGAGACACGACTATGTTATGCATGTGGTACCCGTCGCTTTGTCCATAATTAGGAGCACTTGGCATAAAAGCCTCGTCGCTTGGCATAAAAGCCCATCGTCGCCAATGCAATGTATGTGACTCGACAATAAAACAATACAACACAAAACATCATCATCGCTCATCAAAATTGGCATAAAGCCCACATCGCCATAATTTATCCAAAACAAGATAAATATATCATCGCATCATATTTGCATTATGCAAAACATCACCAATAATTCATCATCATCAAAAATCATGCATTCACAAATCGGAAGCATTTATTAACAACATCAATATAATCATCACAGCATCATGTATAAAGGCATGTATCATCACATCGCATATCAACAAGTATTCATTAATAAATACACCGTCGCAAACATTATGTTTATTCACACCACCTCATTATCAATTAATTCACCAAATTCCAAAAACGGAAAAATAGACAAAACATCAATAATCGTCGCGAAAGTCATTCTTAATAACCGACATTAATCATAATCATCAACATCGAAATCGGATTGTCCATACGTATTTTAAATCTACTAAAACGCAATCCGATTCAATTTTATCGTAAATTGACCTATTTCGGGTCAACTCGTAAAAACTCGTAATTCCTAAAAACTAACCTCACCACTACGTTCTTCACGTCAAACTTAGCTAGCACGTCAATGTTCGTTGAATTCGGAGCAACTTGATCCGTCGTCGAATTTACCGAAATCGGAAAATCGGAACATAATATGGTTCTAAATTTAATCGGCTAACTTATGTCCTAATTATATTCTATTAATACTAACTAGTAGTATAAGGAAATAATGAAACTGAAACAAACAGAACCTATTTGTAAAATTATGCAGAAACACAGTTATGCAGCAAATGGAAAAAATGACAGAAACAAAATTGCATTCCTCCTTCCACAAGAAAGGGACGGACGTCCCATGGTGTTTTAGGCTTGGAGGTGGACACCTATAGAGGCTGGTACGGTCGCCCCACTTGCTGAGGTGGGCGCCTCCTAGCTTCCCCCTTCCTATTTTCATTTCTTCTCCCTGTTAGTTTTTGTATAAGACAGTTTCTGGTTTTTCTCAGTTTTATAGTTTTACTTGTTTTTCTTCATTCTTGCTACTTAGTATTGCTAGCTTAGAAACAAATTACCCACAAACCACACTCCTAACTCAACCTTCCTATGTTAGTCAACACTCAATCAACCAAACTCATAAATTAACCTATCAATTTTTCTCCAAATCCAAACTATAACTATCAAACCCTAATTTTAATGAGATGGAGAATCAAACCCCTTACCTCTAGAGATTGGATGATCCAAGATGATTCCACAACTCTAACCTCAAGCTTCCTCTCTTGCTCTTGTTCTTGCTCTTCTCCTTCCAAAACCTTTTCTTTTCTCTCCAAGCTTCTATGTTTCTATTTTTGGCTTTTGTTGAAAAATGGAAGAAAATGAGGAGATGTGGTTTTATAAAGTGTGGTTTTACTAGCCAAAGGGTGAAAAACCCAATCCTACTAAATTGCTCCTCACACCCCTATCCAATTCTTATAAGTTAACATACTAATAATATCCAATAATATTATTAATTCGATTAATTAAAATAATTTCGGGGAATTAAATATCGGATTCGAATAATATTTTACCGAACCGAACGGAATAAAAATCGGACCGAACAAAACGTCGCCAGATAAATTAATAGATATATTAATTAACACTAATATTCTCGTCGCAACTTAAATATCGATCGGTAACTCGAAAATATTAATATAATATAATATTAATTAAATCGAGCGTTACAACTCTCCCCCACTTATAAATTTTTCGTCCTCAAAATTTTGACCAAAACGAACAAATCGGGACATGCCTACACATTCGTCCACTCAATCCTCGCGTCAATTAAACAACACACAAAAGACACCAAAAATAAGGGTATCTCCCTAACCACAACGTCCAATCAATAACAACCATACCGAGATGCAAAGCCCATACAATGCACTGGACAACCAACTAACACCCAACAACAAAACAAGTAGCAGACACACCGGTTCACTCGAGAACCAAACAAACAAGATCGATATTATCCTAACGCCTCAACCATAGAATTAGTTACACACTCGAACCGACACCTCGAAAACGAGTCACCAAAGATAGGAATATAAAGTCCTATGACACAACACCGACACCATCGCTAAAACGAAAACAACAAAATGGTTACACAAACCAAAACTGAAACAATCAGAACAGAATAGTATCACGCGTGCTACGCAAACACGAAAAAGATGCCTTCATTCACGCATAAGCACGAACTCAAGGATTACACGTGCAGTTATCGCTCTCATTCCAGAAAACCACAAGGTCACATCATCCTTGTAGATCACCAACGTACAACCCTTGAACAATAACAAGTTAAAAAAACATAACAGAACTACGATACACCACTCATTCTAGGGTTTATACAGACGACTTGCGACTATAACTCACTAGTCCAAATCCAACAATCTCGCATACTCGCTAACAATTCAATGCTCGATATCTAAACCATGTTGCGTCACTTTTTATGCATAAGATGTGTAATACCCCAAAATTTGCCCTCTTACTTCTCAAGACATTTCTCATATCCATACTCAAGGATTTCACAAGGGTTGACTAGACAAACCCTCTCCTAAGCAACCAACCCAAACTAGGGTTTGGCTATCCTCAAGTCAGGGTGAGCCTACAACACTTCCAGTGGTCATCATGCCTCGTCATGTGCTTCAAAGAATCTTCATGTCAAGTTTCAAGCCTTACAAGTCAAGTTTGCTCAGACAATTGCTCAGATGGTTGAAAATCAGTTGTATTGGACAAAAGTCAACTGTGGTCAACATACAGTCTAACTTCATGATTTTTGGTCAACATCAATGTTTTGAAGTGATATTCATCATTTCATCAAGGGTTGATCATGATTCATCAAGAAAAATTAAGAGTTGATCAAAAGTCAAAGTTTCAAAATTGGGCTTTCTCAAACAAAAGTCAACAGAACTTTGACCAGGCATAACTTTCTCATACTTTATCATAAAATTTTCCACCACCTCTCATTTTGAAGAGAATTCAATTCTCTACAACTTCATGTCTCACAAGCTTGGTCAAAAAATGCTTCATTTGGAAGATATGGATCAAAACATTACAGGTCCTTTTCAAAGTCAACAAAAAGTCAACTTTTTGTAAAGAAGTGTTATTGAGCATGGAAACTTCAATTGAGATGAAACTAAATATGTTGTTTAGAGGACACCTAGAGCTTTCTAAAAAGTCCAAGAACACCCAAAAATATTAAAAATTGAGCAAGATACACCTTGCACAAGTTAAGCATTTTTGAAGAGGTGCACAAAGAGAAATACTTGACAAAATCCAAAATTTTGCAAATAGGCCTAACTTCTCTTGGTTCAAACTTGTTCCTCAACTGATTTGGAACCTCCAAGCCCAAGGCCACGAATTTTATCTTTTATTTTCTATTTTATTTGGATTTTAATCATTTAAAAGCCAATTAAATTAAAATAAAAGGTAGAAAATCAAAATTAAATGCAAATTGGATTTTTCTCTCAGTCTTGAGGTCCAAGCAAGCCACACAAGCTGGAAAATACGAAATTTTCATTGATTGGCAAAGGAATTGATTGAAAGTTGATAAAAAAAGGCAATATTTGGTTTTATACCAAATCAAATATTTTCTCATTGATTGGTATATTATTTCCTCTTGATTCTTGACCTAAATCCATCCACTATAAGTATACAATGCATACACATGACACAAGGACGGAAATTCTGCCTCTAAGAACCCTTACCAACTTCAAAAAAATCGTGACATTCAAGCAATTGGCAGCCTTATTTTTGCTTCGATTCAGACGATTCCAAGCCTTGCAATCGATTCCTAGAGGTTCATTGATTCGTTCCAGACCCTTACAGATCACAAAAACATCAGGAATCAAGAAAGAACAATCACGGTTTGCACAACTTTTGTCAAAATTCGATTTTTATGTTTCGTGAATTATAAATACATTTTGATTGCATATTCTTGTTCGTTTTGATGTTTGGAATGAATGACTCAAAGTCCATATTCTTGCTCGATGAGGGCACAACTGTGTGTCAAACAAAATACTACAGAGAGTTGCTCAAGCGCTTTGGAATGAATGACTCAAAGTCCATTAACACCCTCATGCCTACTAACGGGAACTTGGATAAAGATGAACATGGTAAGAGTGTAGATGTCAAGAAGTATAGAGGTATGATTGGATCTCTTTTGTATCTTACTGCATCTAGGCATGACATCATGTTTAGTGTTTGTATGTGTGCACGATATCAATCGAATCCCAAGGAATCACACTTGAAAGTTGTCAAGCGTATACTTAGATACCTTCATGGGACATCTAAGTATGAGATTTGGTATTCCAAAGGAAGTGATTGTAGCCTAGTAGGTTACTCTTATTCTGATTTTGCAGGTTGCAAATCAGATAGGAAAAGCACTAGTGGCACATGTCACTTATTTCAAACTCCTTAGTTAGTTGGCATAGCAAAAACCAGGTTTCTGTTGCATTGTCAACTACTGAGGCTGAATACGTTGCATTCGGTAGCTGTTGCGCCCAGATTTTGTGGCTAAAGCAACAACTACAAGATTTAAATATTCAATTAAAATGTATTCCAATTAAATGTGATAATACTAGTGCCATCAACCTCACTAAGAATCCTGTTTTACATTCATGAACTAAATACATAGAGATTAAGCATCACTTTCTTCGTGACCATGTTGAAAAAGAAGATGTTGTGTTTGAGCATGTTGATACTAAAAATCAACTTGTTGATATTTTCACTAAACCATTAGCAACGAAGCCCTTTTTTAACATTCGTCGTGAGTTAGGGATCTTGGATCTTTCTCACTTGATGTCATAAGTGTGTATGTGTCTTATTTATGTATACATATATCTCACTATGTTATTGAGATGTATTCTAAGTTAAATACATCATTGAGCACTACAAGATATCATATTCCAAGACCCCTTGAGAACAGGCCTTGCATGCATCGTTCCAAGTCACAATTACCATTTTTGTCTTTTCAACATCACCAGACCAAAGGAAATTCTTGAAGAACCTGTCAAGCTCTTTAGTTAAAAAACAAGCCAAAAATAAACAACAAAATAGTGGACAAGCATATGTTGAATTGTTGATTTAATAATTTGAACTCTACCAGCAAACCTTAAAAAAGAAGCTTTAAATTTTTTTATCTTGGCTTTAATTTTATCAACAATAGATTTTAAATATGAAGCTCTAGGTTTTCCCTTAAATATGGGAACACCAAGGTGATTGAAGGGGAGACTCCCAGCTTTGAAACCAATGAGAAAAGAAAGTTGGTTGAGACTAGAAGTATAGATAGAACCATCATAGATGGTGGACTTATTAGGATTCACAACCTGACCAGAAACTTTTGCATATCTAAAGAAAGTGTTCATTAAAGCTGCTAATGAAGACATGTTGCTCCTGCATAACACCATTACATCATCTACATAGATGTAGTGGGAAGAAACCTCAATGAGTCTAGAATCCCAAATGAGCTTTAATTTACTTTGAAGAGGAAATTTGAGATACTTCTACTAATCAAAAAAAGAAGTAAAGACAAGAGATCACCTTGTCTTACCCCTCTCTCACACTCAAAGAAACCAGAAGCTTTGCCATGGAAAGAGATGGACATTTTGGCTGAGGAAAGAATGGTCCTGATCCAAAAGTAAAAGATGTCACTGAAACCAAACTACTTAAAGACTCGCAACAAAAAAGACTAATCCAGATAATCAAAAGTCTTATATCAAGGCAAAATATTCTTTTTGGTCTCATATGTTAACGTCAAGATTCATTTTGGTTCCTTAACTTAATAAAGATTCATATTAACCCCTTAACTCTTCAAAATGCTTCATTTTAGTCTTTTTTGTCTAATTAGCAATACATTTAGCGACAATTTTTTGAATTTTTTCGTCACTAATTATACAAAAAGAACTAAAATAAAACGTTTTAAAGAATTAAGTGATTAATATAAACCTTTTTTTAAATTAAAGAACTAAAATAAACTTAATTTGAACTCAACTTATAGGACAAAAAAATTATCCGACCTTATATCAACTTTTACGACAAGGTTCCCGCCCAAACTTTTCTTTGGATATAATTTTTTTTTGAGCACAAGAAAATTACTGCATTTCATTACTAATAATTTGTTCAATACAAAGAGGAATATAGTTCAACAGGTTGCGTCGAGACCAAGAATTGGCTACCTTCGTAAGAGAATGAGCGGCCATATTCGCTTGACGCTTAACAAACTTCACCTCAAAGTTTGGAAAAGACTTAAGAAGAGTAATAATAGAGTTAATAATAAAACAAAATTCAGAAGCACCCTTATTATTAGAGTGAACAGCCTGAGTAACCCTTTGGCAATCACTCTCGAAAATAACACAGTTTAAATTTAAAGTAATGGCTCCATGAATGGCTTCTTTAAGGGCTAAAGCCTCCGCTTCCATCACAGAAATCACCCCTGGATCCCAAGTAGTTCCTGCATGATGGAAATTTCCTAAATGATTTCTCATCACCCAACCTCTATTGAACGTTCCACACGTCATATTAAAAACCGCATCAACATTACATTTAAACCAACCAGTAGGAGGCGCCTTCCATTCTAAAACATGCGGAGAAGAGACAGTAAGGTTATTAGTACTTTGAGCTTGAAACCAATCGTTCCACCTATGAAAAGCACATAAACCCAACTTATTAGCCTCTTATCTTTCTTGTCGCCAAATGAAATCATTTCTATTATTCCATAATAATTTAAGCATAACCGCAAATCTCCCCGCTACCTTATTATCCTCAATTCGACAAATATCAAAGATGAGAGATTTTAGATCATGATGAAGATTTTGCCTAGAAGCAATAAGATTAGACAAACCCGAGGCTTCCCAACACTGATTAGTAGCGTCACACCCTACAAATAAATGCCAAGCATCCTCCGTATGATTCTCGCAAAATTGGCAAGTACTTGGACATATAACAAAGTGTCGTTGAAGACGCTCATGAGTCGGAAGGAAATCTTTGCAAATACGCCATAATAAATGTTTAACTTTAGGAGGGGCAACTATGTTCCAAAGACTACACCAGTCTTCACCAACCACCCCATTCTCATGTCACCGATACACCCGACGCCAAATATTATACCCAGATTTCACACTATACACCCCATCTTGGTTTTCCTTCCATATCATATGATCAACACTTACTTCCTCCACCAACGGGACCTGTAGAATTCCTTTAGCATTTCCTTCATCAAAAATATTCCTCACTTTATCATAATCCCACCTCTTCTCATTTTGTAACATAAGATCTTTAACTTTATAACCATAAGCACTCCGAGGTTGTGGGCCTTCCATATAGTCATCCATGTCTCCCCGTATCCAAGGCTCATTCATAACATCAATACTACTACCATCTCCTATGCTCCACCTACAACCTAACCGAAGGATCTCTCTGGACTTCTAAATACTCCTCCAAGCAAAACTAGGATTATAACCAAGTTTGGCGTCGAAAAAAGAGTTGTTCGGAAAGTACCTAGCTTTAAGAATACGGGAAACCAAGCTCTGAGGCCTAGAAAGAACATTCCAACCCTGTTTAGCAACCATAGCCATATTAAAAGCTTTAAAATCGCGGAAACCCAAGCCTCCTTCATTCTTCGATCCAGTTAACCTCTCCCACGCCATCCAACGAATACCTCCATTTCTACCACCTCCTCCCCACCAGAAAGAATTTAACATCCTCTCAATATCATTAATAAGAGCATCAGGAAGAAGAAATAAACTCATAGCATACGACGGGATAGACTGTAGGACTGATTTGATCATAACCTCTTTACCTGCTCTCAAAATGGATCTACCTTTCCAAGAATTGATTCTATTCCAAATACGATCTTTGATATAAGAGAAGGTTGCTTTCTTACTCCTTCCTATCATAGACGGGAGTCCCAGGTACCTTCCAGTACCCAAGACATGCTTCACCCCCATAATACGAGCTAAATCCTCCTGTGCCGGTATTGACAAATTCGGACTAAAATAAACCTCCGACTTCGACAAATTAATCTCCTGACCTGCTGCCTCTCCATAGGTATTGATCACTCTCATGATCTCATGAACCTCAGTAATATTGGCCCTGCAAAATAAAAAACAATCGTCAGCAAAAAGTAGATGAGACACCTGAGGTGCCCCTCTACAAATTTGGACCCCATGAATGTTTCCTCGGGCAATTGACTGCTTCATGAGTTTGGTTAATCCTTCAGTAACTAAGATAAAAAGATAAGGAGACAATGGGTCTCCTTGTCTAAGTCCTCTTCCTGGTTCAATAGATACCACACGCTCTTAATTGACAAGAATAGTATAGTGAACCGAGGTAACACACATCATAATCCAGTGGATCCATCTCTCATCAAAACCGAATCTATAAAGGACCCCTCTTAAGAAACTCCAGTCCACTTTATCATAAGCCTTGCTAATATCGATTTTGAGAGCCAAATTTGCCACATTACCTCTCGTTCTCCTTCTTAACGCATGAATAACCTCCAATGCTATCAAGGCATTGTCAAGAATAGACCTCCCTTCCACAAACGCCGACTGTTCCTCCGCAACACAAATATCCAACAACGACTTTAATCTATTTGCTAGAGCTTTAGACACAATTTTTTACACCACATTGCACAACGATATAGGTCTGAAATCCTTCATAGTCTCAGGCTTGTTGGTTTTTGGAATCAAGCAAACATTAGTGTCCGTAATAGACGGCGGAAAATAACCACGCGTTAACCAGTCAGTGGCAGCCTCCTACACATCATCCCCACACAACTCCCAAAAATGTTGATAAAAAGCAGGATTAAAACCATCAGGCCCAGGCGATTTGTTTGGATGCATTTCACATAAGGCGCCGTAAAGCTCTTCTTTAGGCAGAGGCCGCAGCAGTTTGTTATTATCTTCAGGGGAAACCACCGGTTGAATGAGAGACAGAACTGGTGTTTGGTTACCACCTGCAGTGGAGAATAAACTCTCAAAATACTCTCTAGCTATCTCACACAGACCAGTTTGGTCACTAACAAGATCACCAGCGTCATTTCGCAAGTTCTCAATATATTTGAACTTCCTCCTAGCCGTAGCCGATTGATGGAAAAATGGAGTATTTCGATCGCCTTCCCGTAACCAGTGCATCTTTGCACGTTGTTGCCAATACGTATCCTCTTTAAGGAGCTGTCTATTAAAGTTACTCTGAGCCTCGAAGAATCTCGACGTTGAAACCGGATCATGGCATCCCCTATACGCCTCCATAAGAGATTGATTACTCTCCAATTCTTCCTTCTTCTGCTTTCGCTTCCTTCTTCTTTGGATATAATTAAAAACAACTTTATGTGTACAATTATTTATTTAAATTTTTTTTCTAATTATAGTTTTGCCTTCTATTATTCCTCCCTTTTTAGTGATATTTTTTAGTTACAAAATATATGATTACATTTAAATTTTTAAGAAATGAAAATGTAGGAAATTGCACATAATACCTTTCCGCATTCAATATTTAAATTCCAAAAACATTTACACTGGCCCAGACTCCTTTAAACAAACAAATGTAGTTAGTTATACGTCACTTTCAACAAGCATACTGTAATAAATTAAATTAGCAGCTACACGTGAAAGGAAATTATGTCAAATCTATTGGACAATTTTAGAGTTTTTTTTTTTTGCTAATTATTTATTCTTATTCTTTAGTTATGAATAATATTGAATATAAATTTAGATGTCAATTATTTTGGGGTTTCAGTATTCTTTAATTTTTACGTGAAACTGATCTTACTAGTTTATATTGATAAAGATAAAAGTAATAATAACAATTAGCAACTGAGATTAATAGTCAAAATGTTATAATCATGTACAATGGACTCAATTTCATATTCGGAGAGCTCTACTGCCCAGGATACCATTCTTCCGGCCATGTCTGGATTTTTGAATATTTGTTTAAGGAGAAAGTTTGTCTTTGCTTGGATGGGATGACCCTGGAAGTAATGGCTCAACTTCTGTGTAGTCGTTACCAACGCCAAAGTTAAGCGCTCGATCTTTTGATATCTTATCTCTGCTTCCTTCAATACTTTACTAACAAAATACACCGGTCACTCTCTGACCTCTCCATCATGAACCAATACATGAAAATCTAATAGCCATCTTCTAAGACAAATTTTAATAAGATAAACTTTCAATGTTTATAATTTATTTTTAATTATTATTTATAAAACTATTAATTTATCAATATTAATAATTTATTTTAAATAAAAAGATATTTCTCTCTGCCATTGAACATGGTCCATAGACCAATATTTAAGATCAATTTTAATAAAACCATCTTTAATGTTTTTAATAAAAAAATTGTTTGTATAAAATTTCAAATTTATTTATCTTAACTAACACATAAGATTTTAATAAATTATTAGATTATGAGATTGATTTAGTTTAAAATTATTACTTAATTAATAATAAAATTAACTAATTTAATATTTATTAAACTAAGAATTTTTTAATATAATTTTATTAATTTATGTTTAATAAAATAAAACACTTTATATTTTTTAAATAAAATTTAAAATATTAATAATTTAAATATTTTTTAACAAAGATAATTTATTAACTAAAATAGAAAAAACAAAAGGATGAGAACATGAAACCTAACCTTTAAAAAAAATTTAAAAAATTTAAAACAAATTTACACGCATTAATAAATATATAATATAAGGCAAATTCCTGAATCCCATATTTAAATAAAACGCACCAGAGTGGGACCCTGTGTATTCAAATGGACCAATCACACCAAGCCACACCTTGGTCAAAAGTCAGAGGGACCGAAGAAGCGTCGGAGCCCTAACTTCGGTCATCTTCTCCAGTGAGTCATTTTTCTAAACTTGTAAAATAGCCAAAATCGATTCAAAAGAAGGACCCTGCTGTCATACCCCAATTTTTGACCTAATATACCACCTTACATTTGCATCATTGCATCACTAACAGTTCAGACAACATTAATCGGGTGTAGCATTCACAGGTCAAAATTAGGGTTTCATCAGATTTTCATCTGATTCAAGAGGCAACCAATTAGGGTTTGAGTTTTACTCACCTCATTTGATCTATCTTGATCAAATCATCAACCTCTGATAATCAGATATCCATCTTTTCTTACTGATCAATCGAGGATCGACCAATTAGGGTTTTGGTCGAGCATGAGTATTCTCTGACTTTTTGAGCAATGAATGACTTTTTTGGCTAGAGATTGGTCATTATATCTTAGATACCACATCTTGACCTAATTTCTGGATTCAAAACATCCCAGAAGTTCATAGACTTCATCAGTCAATTTTAGAAACATCTGATGAAAATTCATCTGCACAGAAAAGTCAAACTTTGACTTTTGGTCAAAATTTTCAAAACAAAACTTTTTCCATCATCAAAATACTTCAAATGATCCATCATGATCATAAAAAATCAAAGAATTTGGAAAAGTCAACAAAAAGTCAAAAGTTCCAACACTTAGAAAAATTTCTAAGTGTTAAAATTTCTTATTTTTTCCAAACTTCATGGCATTTTTTCACATAGTTCCACTTTGATTTGGAAAAAACTCAAAACATGAAAGTTGTAGCTCTTGAAACAAGCTTTCCAAAATGTCCAAGAACTCTCAAATCCATGGAGTCTAGCTATACTTTTGAAATTGAAACATAAGGCTCCATGAACATGATTTTCAAAGTTCAAAACTTCAAATTATGGGTCATTTTGTGATTTCTTCATCTAGAAGCAATGCCACCTTGCCAAATGAAGTTTAGAGCTGATAAATATCAGCTAGAGATAATTGAGAAGAGATAAGATCAAATTGAGATTTTTACACATGGTTAAAAAAGGAAGCTTCCTTTTCCTTTTGCAAAAGTCTTTCTTGCCCTTTAAGGCAACTTTGATTTACAAATGCCATGTACTTGTGCCTAATTTTTTCAGAACTTTTGACCTATAAATAGAGCATTATTTTCAAGTTCAAATTACACCAAAGCAATGCAAGTTCATGCTTTCCTTCCACTTTCTCCAATTTCTTGAATTATAGTTCAAAGTGAGGATAACTTGCAATTTTGAAATTTAGTGAAAACTATGATGAACTTTGGTGTCAAACACATTTCATAATCAATATCAAACTTGTCTAAAACATAAAAGCAACATGAACTAAGCCAAAACTCAGAATTACATGTCATGCTTTTCAAACTTGAACAAACTGCCTTAGAATTCGAATTCTTGGTTAGACTTGATTAACTTGTGTTCCAAGCATCCAAACATCATCCATGAACATCATAGGGATGATGCAGATCCATTACAACAATCTGTAACAACTTTAACATAGAAATCGAGCTTCCATTTTCAGTTGATGCAGGTGGACTTGGCTGGAGTGATTCAAAGTGATTCGAAGCAAGCAGACCATTCCTACACCTTCTCTAACATCCGTTGAAGCTCAAACAATCATCAAATCCATTCTGGAAACACTCCAACATCATCTTCGATCTCAACTTGAACAGGTGAGAACTCAAACTTCAATATCATGATTCCTTGCATTTAAATGAAAAAACGCTTGGCCAATTGTTTTCTGCACTTATCACGATCCTTAGCCCTCAAACAATTTGAAAAATCATCAACTACACATCATTTCAATTAGAAATTTCAGTTCTAGGGTTCTTCACGATTTCTGGAAATTCAATCGTGTTAGACCAAAAATAAATGCAATTAACATCCACCATAGTGTTCCTTGTGAAAAATCGAGCAACTTTCATGTTTACTTCATCCAATTCCATCAAGAAACAAGGATTCTAGCATGGATTGAAGAATCTGAGAATCAAAGATGAAGAACAGGGCTTCGCGCGTGTTCTTGAGTTTTCAAATTTAAATTTTCCAATGTTTTATTAACACGTGTTTTGATTCAAAAACACAAAAGCACGCTTGTCCCAGTGGTTGCCAGCACGCTCGTAGTACTTTCTGCCACGTAGCCACCCCAATGGTCATGGGTTCAAACCTCCCATGGACCATTTTTTTCAAAACTCTTCATATTTTTCTCATTTTTCTTACAAACTTCAACATTTTTTTTAACCAATCAAAACTCCTCATTTTGAGGTGATTTTTTGTACACTTGTCAATTAATGCATCTATTTTATGATAGTGCAAAAATTTTCAGAAAAAACTTTCATCTGATTATGTTTTAATCGAGCCGAAAACGACACTTCGAGCGCTTTTCAAAACACCTTTAAAAGGTGAATTTTTCAAACTTTCGAATTCCGATTCTTTTCAAAACTTCTCATAAGTAAACCTCACATTTCAAAACATTTTCAAAATCATTTCTTCAAAACTTTTTTCATCAAATTTACATCATTTTTACCATGATCGATCCGATTTAAACGATAAAACCGAATTCGTTTTCTCTCGAATTTCTCAATCGATCATGGGCCTCCCTCACGGTGTAAGTCCCAAAAACATTCTTTTTATGTACATAATATTTCTTTGTACATATCAAACTCTTTTCAGATACATACAAATTTTTATCTGTACATAACACAGATACTTTTTATACTCAAGTACAGACAAACTTCGATCGTTTGTTTTCACCTCACTTGTGTATACACAAATATAACATTCTTTTATGTACATACATATTTTCCTTGTACATATCAAATTCTTTTCATATACATACAAATCTTTGTCTGTACATAATACAGATACTTTTCACAGATAAACTTCGATCGTTTGTTTTCCGTTTCATCTGTATATACACTGAATACCATTGGTATTGAAAGGAGCATTATTCCCCGTGAAACTGCTTTTAAACCAATGGGCCACCCTTATAGTGTAAGTCCCAACCCTCATATGTACATCCATCTTTCTCTGTATATAAATCCTCGTCCGTGTACATACTTACTTCCTTGTACATAATTCAGACTTGTAAATAACCAAGTTACGCTCGTTTCAGACGTTCGTTTCACAGACACTTGTTTATATTTCCTTCATAAACTCTTGTAAATAAACATCATGCATTGTTTATATTTCCTTCATAAACTCCTGTGAATACATATCACACACACACTTGTTTATATAATTGTCTAGTTATAACATAACAACTAGTCTAACCAGTAGGTTCCCCATAGTTAGCCTCCGCTTGGGCTTTATACAAGATAACTCTCCCCACAGAGTTCAGCCTCCTCTTAGGCTTCATATAAGAAAACTCATTCATCTGAGTTTAGCCTCCGCTTAGGCTTCATATAAGACACACTCCCCTGTTGAGTCAGCCTCCTCTTGGGCTTCGTTCAAAAGAACTCCTCATTTGAGTTTAGCCTTCTCTTGGGCATCATACAATGAAAGAGATATAAAATCTCTTAACAGCCTCCTATTGGGCTTCCAATACAAAGAATCACCCACGTTAGGATAGAACCCAAAGAGTATAATTTCCCGGTGAAATTGCTCTTAATTCCAAAAGGATGGTTTCCCGGTGAAATCCCTTTTAAAGACAAAGCCAGCCATACCCTATAGCTTCCTCCTGAGCTTCATACAAGGACCCTCGATGACCCTTCATATAGCTTCCTTTTCAAACTATTTTTAAACAAAAACATCTCTTAATTGTAAGTGGTAACGCTTGTACACTCAAGCAAAACACCCAATACTTACAATTAAAAGATTCAATCATTTTTCAAACATCTTTCTTAAACATGTAAGTGGTAACGCTTGTACACTCAAGCAAAACACCTAATACTTACGACGAAAGATTTCAATCAATCAAACTTTTCAAAAATGTATGTGATGAAATAGATTAGATACATTTTTCATTAAGATGACATTTGTTTGTCTCTTACTAACATCCTGTTGCTTTCCACTAGCATAAGTGGGAACTACGATTGCTCTGACTTTCTCAACATCCCTTTGAGAATACGTAGGCACAAGGTCTCGTCCTTGCCGAGCAAATTTCTTTCTCCCTTAGACCAAACAAACCATAGATCCCTGTAGATCCGAGCTACAAATGCTCTGATTCCCACTAGGGGATATGTATGCAGAAGATCCACAGATCTTTGCGAGCACAATAATAACAAACACTAAGATCCCACATAATCTATCTTTCTTGAAATCCCAAAGGAGAAACTTTCCCAATCATAGAAATAGCAATTAAAACACACAAACATATCAAACATATTCATATATAAAGCTATAGATAACTATATATATTTAGGGTGCTCCATCTATTCCCTTTATATAACAAACCCCCTTACTCGGAATCTCCCCAATGTGTTGCGTCTAGTTTGCACTAGTTGTTACGCATATCAAATCAATTGAGGGTATTAACAGCTTTCCCTTTTTTCATAATCATTAAATCATCTTTCTTGTGTTGAAAATAATAAATCTTGATGCTCGCGGCATCTTTATAAACAAATCAAAAGAGTAAATCGTTTCGAGCCCGAGGATCTGAATTCATATTCAAATCCTCTAGCGTCACTTTAACGATGAAAAAATGGCGACTACTGGGAGTACGTTGAAACTTTGATTTTCAGAAAAAATGTGACTCTGCTCAAGAGCACCAAGCTTTTTGTTTTCAAAAGAAAAGAAAGGGATAAGCTTTCATATTATGCATATGTCTCTTTATTGTGTGTTTTCGCGATTTCATCGATGGAAAGAAATCTAACCGGATTTAAGAAACATTTTAAGATCTAGGTGGGGGTATTAATACGTGAGAAGTCTCAATACTTACGAAGTTAATATCCCTCTCTCAGTGGAGGTTGTCTTGGGGGTATTTGTGTTTAGCAAGTATTTGCGAAGACATTTTGCTTTCAAGGGGACTTGCGAAGCTGAGTTGGCTGTAGAACACATAACCCATCCCGACCATTTAGGGTGTAGTGCAGAGATTATTCGGGCGTAAGCCTAGAGTAATTGTCATGCGAGACTACGATCAGGCGAGTTTCTCTTGAAAAATATTATTGGACCATCGAGTATTCGACAAATCCGAT
Organism: Vicia sativa; assembly: GCA_021764765.1. NCBI lineage: Eukaryota > Viridiplantae > Streptophyta > Magnoliopsida > Fabales > Fabaceae > Vicia > Vicia sativa. Next base: position 221,604,240 of record CM038794.1, on the reverse strand, counting down.
AATATTTCAAAGAGGTTGAGCTGTATTATCGAGAAACCCGTTTCACGGATGAATAAGCCCTTAGAACTTACCCACGTTTGATTCTTATCGTTGGCCTCATGCTCGTGACTTCGAACGCTTGACCATGTGTATAACTACTAACCATGTTTGCCGCATTCATGCATTCAAAAAAAAAACTTCATTTCTTCCCATTTCCAAAGAATTTAGATTTTTTCTTTGTAAAATATTTTAGGTTAGAGTGATGGACGTCGAGGAAGATTCACCAAGAGATAGATTTTAAAATTCCGGCGTAGGGAAGTTAAAGAGCTAGCATCCTTGGTAGAAGATCCCTCGATTTCAAAACGCTATGGAACTCTTTTAACTCTTACGAACACTAACGTTGATGAAGGACTTCTCAAAACTTTCGTTCGTTTTACGATCCGATCTATCTTGTTTCACTTTCCACGATTATCGGTTGATGCCTACTTTGGAAGAGTACGCGCATATCCTAGGCATCTCAGTATCAGACAAAGTACCTTTCAATGGTTTGGAAGCCATTCCTAAATCACCAGTCATTTTAACGATGACTCACTTAAAGAAATCTAAGATAGACAAAAACCTAACTACCAGAGGAAAACTCTTAGGACTAACTTCAAAGTTCCTAATGGAGAAGGCTCTTAAATTCTCTGCAGCTGGTAGTATGGTAGCCTTTGAAGCTATTTTAGCTTTACTCCTCTATGGATTGGTGTTGTTTCCCAACGTCCCAAATTTCGTTGATATCAACGCCATAAGGATCTTTCTGATTGGAAATCCCGTTCCCACTCTACTTGGTGACACGTACGTCTCTATTCATCATAGAAATCGTCAAGGAGACGGAACTATCGTGTGTTGTGTACCTCTTTTTTTCAAATGGATTGTCTCACACTTGCCTAAATCTCCTATCTTCCGCGAAAACAAAGATGAATGGCATTGGTCTCGAAGACTCATGTCTCTTACAAACGACGATATCCATTGGTATACCTTGGCAGATAATGAGATAGAAATCATTGAGAGCTGTGGAGAATTTGCCAACGTACCTCTCATTGGTACGAAAGGAGGAATCAACTACAACCCATTTCTGGCAAGACGTCAACTCGGATACGCAAACTCTAGTAAACCTCTTGGTTTTACAGTAGAGAGTTATTTCTATCACGAAGGAGAAGATTCCCAAGGATTGAAGGCTAGGATGATCAGAGCTTGGCATCACATCCGAAAGAAAGAAAAGGGTAAGGCAAAGAATTGTGTAGCCATGGAAACCTACACTTCTTGGGTAAAGAAAAGAGCGAAAGAATTTCGAATGCCTTACGCTTATGAAGAACCCATGTTCTCAACCGCTTCCAAATTAACAATTTTTCCCGTCGAAACTATGGGAGAATACCAAGAAGCTTTGGCCAAAATAAGGTTTGAAAATGAGGCTTTGGAAAACAAGTTCCTTAAGACTAATCTTGAGAATGAGAAGCTCAAGAAACAAGTCAAAGATCATGAAAAGACACTTTACTTCCAGGATGAATGGCTCATGGAGAAGGATGAGAAGATTCGTAAAAAAGATAACGCAATCCAGAGATACGTCAAAGAAAGGAAAAGAAAGCTTGAGGAAATGACAACCAGCGATCCTGCTCCCGACAAGTGGAAGAAAGTCATTAGCAAGCTAAAAGCCGAGAAAGCTGAACTAAAAGCTCACTATGGAAAGGAAATCCTGAAGTTGAAACTGCATCAAGCCTTTGGATCTTCATCCGACGAAGACATTTAATTAGTTCAATTTAGTTTGTAATTTTATCATTTATTTTATCATTTGTGTGAGCAATGCTCCAAAAAACAATATTGTTGTAATCTTCTTTCAATAATCAATAAATGTGTTTTCCATCCAAATATTTGCGAAATTTCTCTTTAGCATAAATTCTTTGGAAATCTTTCTTTACAATCATAATCATGCATCATACTTTGCATTAAAGTCTATTGTCTAAGTCCGATCTTTGAAGTTTGAGCAGATAGGAAAAGATCGCCAAGTCGCGTCTTAGAGTTTCTCGACCGCATCCACACCAACTCGAACGCACGATACAAGATCAAAAGAAGAAAAGTAATGGAAGGATTTGAACAAGAGAATGTTGAACTTAGTACAAGTAACAATTTGCAAGAAAAGTGAAGAGACTCACATCTTTGGTCAACTCATTGGCCACAACAAAAGTCAAGCAAGCATCGGCGGTCAAAACCAAGCAGCAATCTCGAAGACACTACTACTCCGCTTTAGTCGCGATCAAGAGTTCACCTTTCAAGATGCGAAGGCTATCCATGGGCATGCCTTTCAACTTTGGCATCGGATTTCGCCAACCGACTTCTCAAACAACCCCGCTTGAAATACCTACTTTGCAGAAACTCTACATTTACTCCGCAACGTGGAGTAACTCTTCCACAAGTAACAATGCGGTTTCTCAACCAATTATGACGAACTTCCGAGTGCACGCTACCATAGACGAAGAAGTTCACCATACTCCAGGCAATAACACAAATTCCCGTGGCTCGATGGAGAATCTCCAGGAACAACTCATCAAAATGCAGCTTGAAATTAAAACAATTCGTGGAAAAGAACTTTTTGGGAAAAACGCCGAGGATCTTTGCTTAGTTCCTCGCGTAAGGATACCAAAAATTCAAAGTCCCTGATTTTGGAAAGTACAAGGAAACTCCTCCACAAAGTCATCTCACGATGTATGCCAGGAAAGTGTCCACATACAACGACGATCACCAGTTGCTAATCCATTACTTCCAAGATAGTCTCACCGTGCCGAAGTGGTACATGGGATTAGACGCAGTATCCAAACATTCAATGACTTAGGTGAAGCCTTTGTACAGAATATAAGTTCAACTTGGATATGGCTCCGATAGGGACCAACTCGCTCCATGTCTCGAAAGAAAGAGACATTCAAAGAATATCGCAACGATGGAGGAAATTGCTGCCAAGTCAACCCGCCTTGGAAGAGAAACAGATGACTAAGGTATTCTTAAACACTCTTGGCTCATTCTACTATGAGCGAATGATCTCTAGCGCTCTTGGAGATTTCACCGAGATGGTGAGCATGGGAATGCGATTAGAAGAAGGGGTTCGAACCGGACGCCTAACCAAGGAAGCGAGGATCTTCTAGTGGAACTAGGAAGGTGGGGACCAGTTTTCCAAAGAAAAAGGAACATGACATAGGAATGGTATCCCGAGGGAAACCGCGTAAGAATGTCAGTCAACAACGACAAGTAGCTGCCATAGCACCCGCTGTCAACACAAGTCTAAACACAGGAATTACTCCGCAATTTCAACAAAATCAACAAACTCAACAGCCTCGTCAACAGGCGAAACAATCAAAACCGTGTGCCTCGGTCACGAATTCGACCAATTCAATGACGTACACAGAACTTTACCCTGCGCTAATAGAAAAGAATCTGATACAGACAAGATCACCACCTCCGGTTCCCGAAAAATTGCCATGGTGGTACAAAGCAGACGTATCTTGCCCTTTTCACCAAGGAGCACCAGGCCATGACCTTGAGCATTGCATAGCATTAAAGGAAAAAGTACAGAGATTAGTAAGATCTAATCTTCTTTCCTTCAGAAATGCAAGTCCGAACGTGCAAGCCAATCCGCTTCCCAGTCATAGTGAACATTCAGTGAGTTTGATACTAAGAAATACAGACAAGTATCTTGTCACAGACGTAAACCTGATCAGAGGAAACTTGGTGCATCTCCATGAAGCATACAGTATAATGAGCACCTTCACTAAGCACGATTATGCAGCTTGCCACATCTGCTCCAAGGATCTTCAAGGATGTCCCACCATAAAAGCAGACATTCAGCGATTGTTAGCGGTGACCTACGATCTGAAGCAAGAGATGACCATGACGTAAATAAGAGGGCATTTTCCGCATGAGATTTTAGTCTCAGATATCAACTCGGAAAATCCCAAGTAAGCGTTATCATCCCTTGTTTCAACGTACCAAACATGTGGAGATTGAATACCAGTTCCGACCCCGAGTCTCCTTTGGTGATTTTCCTACCGGTCTGTTCCATACAGTTCTACCAAAGCAATTCCTTACCAATACAATGCAACCCGATAGAGGATGGGAAGGAGAAACCCATGCCTACTCTTCCAGCTAATGTCAACATAACAAATCGGACGAGTGACACGAAGTGGGCAGTACACACTCCGTTACCAAGACCGCTTGCCATTCTGTTGTTAGACAAAATCCAGTTAGATCTCCGAGAATCTGCAACGATTCCTTTGTTAACAAGCACAAATGTCGGTCCTCCGATAGAGCCAACGTCAACACATTTTGATGAAATCTTGAAATTAATCAAGAAAAGTGAATACCGAGTCGTGGATCAATCGATGCACTCCTTCCAAGATTTCATCTGCCTCTGCTCCTCAACTCCAAGCTCACCGAGAGGCTTTAATGAAAGTATTACACCAAGCCTATGTAGACCATGATGTGACTACAAACCAGTTTGGAGGTATTGTTGCCAACATAACAGCTTATAATAATCTAAGTTTCAGTGACGAGGAACTTACAGAAGAAGGGAAAGATCACAACTTGGCCTTGCACATCTCGATGATTTGCCAATCGATTCCTGTCCAATGTGGTAGATCTTGGTTCATCTTTGAACGTAATGCCAAAAATGACACTCGCTCGTTTGACTTACAAAGGGACACCAATGAAGTTCAATGACATAGTAGTAAGAGCTTTCGATGGATCAAGGAAGTCAGTTATTGGGAAAGTAGATCTCCCGATGACAATTGGTCCGCACACTTTCCAAATTACTTTCCAAGTCATGGACGTGCCAGCTGCTTATAGTTGTCTACTAGGAAGACCTTGGATCCACGAGGCAGGAACAGTAACTTCTACTCTCCATCAGAAATTAAAATTCACAGTAAATGGAAAGTTGGTGACCATCAATGGTGAACTAGCTTTGCTTGTAATCCATTTGTCCAGTTTCTCTTTCATCACAGCTAATGACATTGAAGGAACACATCTCCTCGAACATCCGTTAGAAGATGAATCTACCAGCAAAAACAAATAATCTATCTCTTCATATAAAGAAGCGGCACAGATAGTGAAAGATGGCAATGCTGAAGGATGAGGACAAGTAATCAAACCTGTCAAGAACGAAACAAAAGCCAGACTCGGGTTCACACCCGTATTCTCCAAAGACAAGCAAAAGGATGAAGCACTTCGTCCAAGTAAAGAAGTCTTCAACAGTGGGGGTTTCTTAAACCCTGTTCTCCAAGAGGTTAGCGTTGTCACCATTGAAGAGGATGAAGAGGATCCCTCTGAATCTGAAGAGTGGAGCACTTATTTAAACAGCCCTGAATATGTGTCTCAAGAGGAATTGTACGCGCCGACTAATCAATTCAAAGACATGTCCCTGCAGCGACATGAAAATCCACCTGTCCCTTCTGAAGTTTGGGATACCTTGGGAGAACCCAGTGGTAAATTTGACTACATGGTAAAGTATACTGCGCCAGAAAGATCGAGAATCAGAATCGAAGATATACAACCCACAGGATGAGGTGATTCTTTTGAGTATCCTAGTCAATCAGAGGAGGTATACTCATCTTCTCAGTCTAATCAGCCAATCGAGGTCCCAAATGAAGATCTCTGCTTTAACACGCCTGTGGAATTCACTAAACCATATCTGGATTATCACTACATCAACATGATCACTGAAGATCAGGAGTATGATTCAGGATACGAAGTGGAAAGTGTCGCCGACAACGAGTCTCTTCACTCAGAAGATTGGAGGGTGCATCCTCAAAATTCAACACAAAGATCAACATGAAGCACATATGCTATATCCCATACTTCCCGATCTGTTCATCAAGCGGAAGAAGACTGCTTTAGCAGCACGAGAGGCAAAGTCCATCGTCCAGAGTCTTCAAAACCTGCTTAAACAACGACCAAAGTCTACTCAGGGGTTAAACCAAAAGGAAAATTACCAGAGTACCTCAACTTCCAAGGAGTTCGTCACTACTGGAAACCCGTTGAAGTTCGGACTAACGCTCCTAGTTCTAAGTAGTTTATCTTTGCTTTTGTTTTGAACTCTCACTTCGCCCAAAGTGTAGAGATGTTTTATAGGGTTTAGCTTTTAAATAATTTCTCTTTGTCTTGCCCAAGACGAATGAGTTTGTATTTAGGGCCTGTTTCATATGGTGAATCATAAATAAAATGTTGTTTTGATTCCACACTTTGTGTTTATTTTTCATTTTACCCTTTCCTGGAAATGATAATCCTAAAAAACACAATAAAACAAAAAAATCTTCAAAAAAAAAAAAATAATCTGCATACACTTTCACATTAACTTTTTTCAAAAAAATGATAAGGAGTTAATCAATCAAACATAAATCAAATATGCAGATTAACAGATGGACAAATCCATTGAAAGCAATAACTCTATGCCCTCTCCCAACTTTGAAATCCCATGAAGTTGCCGAGGAAGAAGTTGAAGAGATCCCGGATGAAATTTCTAGCTCTAAAGCACGAGGAAAGGATCATTCAACCTCACAAAGAACCTCTGGAAGCAATCAACTTGGGTTCTGAAGAAGACAAAAAAGAAGTATATATCGGAGCTTCACTCGACAACAACGTCAAGGGCAAACTGATAGATCTTCTCAAAGAATATGTTGATGTGTTCGCTTGGTCCTAGGACATGCGAGTTAGATACCAGATCGTGGAGCATCATTTGCCATTAAAGCCGGTGTTCACGGTTAAGCAAAAGCGAGAAGAGTTCACCCGATATGGCGATAAAATCAAAAGGAAGTTCAAAAAACATTTCGCAGGTTTCTCGTCACGAATATCCTCAATGGATGTCCAACATTGTACCTGTCTCCTAGAAAGACGGAAAGGTCCGAATGTGTGTTGACTACCGAGATCTGAACAAGGCAAGTCAGAAGAGCGATTTCCGCATATTGACATGCTAGTGGATAGCACCGCAAAATTCAACGTCTTTTCCTTCATGGACGGTTTCTCGGTTATAATCGGATCAGAATGGCTCCGAAGACATGGAGAAGATATCCTTCATCAGCACTTTTGCTACAAAGTAATGTTTGAATTAAAGAATGCAGGCGCAACTTACCAAAGGGCGATGACTACTCTCTTCCATGACATGATGCACAAAGAGATCGAAGTCTATGTGGACGACATGATAGCAAAGTCTGACACTGAAGATGAGCATATAGAGTATCTCTTGAAGTTGTTTCAACGACTAAGGAAATTCCTGCTGAACCTAACAAATGCACCTTTGGGGTAAGATCTGGAAAACTCCTAGGATTCATCGTCAGTCAAAGAGGTATTGAAGTGGACCCTGACAAAGTCAAGGCTATTCAAGAAATGCCTACGCCACATATGGAGAAGCAAGTAAGAGGATTTCTCGGACGGTTGAATTACATCTCCAGATTTATCTCTCAAATGATCTACATTGGGCGATATTCAAACTTCTTCCAAGAATCAAGAAGTTGTATGGACGAGAAGATTGTCAAAAGCTTTTGACAATATCAAGAATACTGTAACCACCAATATTGATCCTCCCGAAGGAAGACCGTTAATCCTGTACCTTACCGTGCTAGAAGAATCCATGCGCGTGCTTGGACAACAAGATGACACGGTAGAAGGAGCATGCCATTTACTACTTGAGTAAAAGTTCACAGAGTGAAACTCGTTACTCCATGCTCGAGAAAACATGTTGCGCTTTGGTGGGCTTCAAAACGTCTCGCCCGTACATGATCAATCACACGACTTGGTTAATCTCCAAAATGGATCCAATCCGTCTTTGAAAAGCCTTTAATGGGAAGAATTGCTCGATGGCAGATGTTGCTATCTCGAATATGACATCCAAGATCACTCAAAAGAAGCATTCTCACGATCACTTGGCTTATCAATCAGCGAATACCAATCTCTCAAATTTGATTTCGGACGAGGATGTTATGTACTTGAAGATGAAAGATTGCGACGAACGCTACCCGAAGAAGGACCGGATCCGTAATCTAGATGGGGCCTAATTTTTGATGGAGGCAATGGAATTGGGGTCATCATCACTCCGAGGGTTCTCATATCCGTTTTCACGGACTACTATTTGATTGCACCAACAACATGCAGAATGAAGCTTGCATCATGGGTATCAAGAAGCCATCGACTTGAGGATCAAGATCCTTGACATATATGGAGACTCACCCTTGTGATCAATCAAATTAAAGACAAGTATGAAACTCATCATCTTGGTCTAATTCCTTAGATTATGCAAGGCGTTTGTTGACTATCTTCAACAAAGTTGAACGCATCATATCCCTCGAGATCGAATCGAATGGCGGCCTTGGCAACTCTATCTTCCATGTTCAAAGTCAACGATTGGAATATAAGATCCCATCGACGCCTTGAAAGACCATACGTTATGGCAAGCTTTGATGATAAACCGTGGTTCCACGATATCAACGTTTCCTTCAAACACGAGAGTACCCACTGGGGCATCGTACAAGGATAAGAAAACCCTAAGGAGGCTTTCGAAACTTCTTCCTCAATGAAGATGTGCTATACAAAAGAAACTTCATGGTTCTTTCCGATCGTCGGCGGACAAGAAGCGAACACGATCATCCATGAAGTACATGAAGGGTCCTTTGGAACCCATTCAAATGGGCATGCAATGTCCAGAAAAATCTTGAGAGCAGGGTACTATTGGATAACGATGGAATCTGATTGCTGTAAACACGTCAAAAGATGTCACAAGTGCCAGATCTACGCAGATAAGATCCATGTACCGCCAACTTTACTCACGTTCTCTCTCCGTGGCCTTTCTCCATGTGGGGCATTGACATGATCGGAATGATCGAACCAAAAGCGTCCAACGAACATCGCTTCATTCTAGTAGCTATTGATTACTTCACCAAATGGGTCGAAGCAGCATCTTACGCCAACGTTACAAGACAAGTGGTTGTGAGGTTCATCAAGAACAACCTCATTTGCCGATATGGAATTCCAAGCAAGATCATTACTGACAATGGATCAAACTTGAACAACAAAATGATGAAAGAACTGTGTGAGGAATTCAAGATCGAGCATCATAACTCATCTCCTTACCGGCCAAAGATGAACGGCACCGTTGAAGCTGCCAACAAAAACATCAAAAAGATTGTCCAGAAGATGGTCATCACCTACAAAGACTAGCACGAAATGCTTCCATTTGCTCTGCATGGGTATCGTACCTCAGTACGCACTTCAACATGGGCAACTCCCTTTTCTTTAGTATACGACATGGAAGCAGTGCTCCCCGTAGAAGTTGAGATCCCGTCAATGAGAGTTCTCATGGAAACAAAACTATCTGAGGCTGAATGGTGTCAAAGAAGATACTATCAACTGAACTTAATTGAAGAAAAGCGCCTGACCGCTCTGTGTCACGGACAACTATATCAAAGAAGAATGAAGAAAACTTTCGACAAAAAGGTCCGACCTCGTGAATTCCGAGAAGCGACCTCGCTTAAAAAATTCTATCTTTCAACGATTCTAGGGCAAGTGGACCCTAATTATGAAGGCCCATACATCGTCAAAGAAGCTTTTTCTGGCGGTGCTATGACTCTCACAACCATGGACGGTGATGAACTCCGCATCCCGTGAATGCTGATGCGTCAAGAAATACTTTGTCTAAAAAAAAACAAAGAACAACTTGTAAGTCGAAAACCGAACAGGGCGGCTTAGGCAAAAAAGAGCGTCTCGGTGGATTGAAAACCTGAAAAGGCGATATTCACTTCATATTTCATCAGATTTTTTGAGATTTTTTGAAGACTTATATTCACTTCATATTTCATCAGATTTTTTGAAGACTTATATTCACTTCAAATTTCATTAAATTATCTTAAGATGTATGTTCACTTCAATTTTCATAAGATTTTTTGAAGACTTATATTCACTTCAAACTTCATCTGATTTTTTGAAGACTTATATTCACTTCAAATTTCATCAGATTTTTTGAAGACTTATATTCACTTCAAATTTCATTAGATTATCTTAAGATGTATGTTCACTTCAATTTTCATAAGATTTTTTGAATACTTATATTCACTTCAAATTTCATCAGATTTTTTGAAGACTTATATTCACTTCAAATTTCATTAGATTATCTTAAGATGTATGTTCACTTCAATTTTCATAAGATTTTTTGAAGTCTTATATTCACTTCAATCATCAGATTTTTTGAAGACTTATATTCACTTCAAATTTCATTAGATTATATTAAGATGTATATTCACTTCAAGTTTCTTAAGATTTTTTGAAGACTTATATTCACTTCAAATTTCATCAGATTTTTTGAAGACTTATATTCACTTCAAATTTCATTAGATTATATTAAGATGTATGTTCACTTCAATTTTCATAAGATTTTTTGAAGACTTATATTCACTTCATATTTCATCAGATTTTTTGAAGACTTATATTCACTTCAAATTTCATTAGATTATCTTAAGATGTATGTTCACTTCAATTTTCATAAGATTTTTGAAGTCTTATATTCACTTCAAACTTCATCAGATTTTTGAAGACTTATATTCACTTCAAATTTCATCGAATTTTTTGAAGACTTATATTCACTTCAAATTTCATTAGATTATCTTAAGATGTATGTTCACTTCAATTTTCATAAGATTTTGAAGTCTTATATTCACTTCAATCATCAGATTTTTGAAGACTTATATTCACTTCAAATTTCATTGATTTTTGAAGACTTATATTCACTTCAAATTTCATTAGATTATCTTAAGATGTGTACTTCAAGTTTCTTAAGATTTTTGAAGACTTATATTCACTTCAAATTTCATCAGATTTTTGAAGACTTATATTCACTTCAAATTTCATTAGATTATCTTAAGATGTATGTTCACTTCAATTTTCATAAGATTTTTGAAGACTTATATTCACTTCAAACTTCATGATTTTTGAAGACTTATATTCACTTCAAATTTTATCGATTTTTGAAGACTTATAATCACTTCAAATTTTTAGATTATCTTAAGATGTATGTTCACTTCAATTTTCATAAGATTTTTGAAGACTTATATTCACTTCAAATTTCATCGATTTTTGAAGACTTATATTCACTTCAAATTTCATTAGATTATCTTAAGATGTATGTTCACTTCAATTTTCATAAGATTTTTGAAGACTTATATTCACTTCAAATTTCATCGATTTTTGAAGACTTATATTCACTTCAATTTCATTAGATTATCTTAAGATGTATGTTCACTTCAATTTTCATAAGATTTTTGAAGACTTATATTCACTTCAATATTTCATCAGATTTTTGAAGACTTATATTCACTTCAAATTTCATTAGATTATCTTAAGATGTATGTTCACTTCAATTTTCATTAGATTTTTTGAATACTTATATTCACTTCAAATTTCATCAGATTTTTGAAGACTTATATTCACTTCAAATTTCATTAGATTATCTTAAGATGTATGTTCACTTCAATTTTCATAAGATTTTTGAAGTCTTATATTCACTTCAAACTTCATTAGATTTTTTGAAGACTTATATTCACTTCAAATTTCATCAGATTTTTTGAAGACTTATATTCACTTTAAATTTCATTAGATTATCTTAAGATGTATGTTCACTTCAATTTTCATAAGATTTTTTGAAGTCTTATATTCACTTCAATCATCATATTTTTTGAAGACTTATATTCACTTCAAATTTCATTAGATTATATTAAGATGTATGTTCACTTCAAGTTTCTTAAGATTTTTTGAAGACTTATATTCACTTCAAATTTCATCAGATTTTTTGAAGACTTATATTCACTTCAAATTTCATTAGATTATCTTAAGATGTATGTTCACTTCAATTTTCATAAGATTTTTGAAGACTTATATTCACTTCAAACTTCATCAGATTTTTGAAGACTTATATTCACTTCAAACTTCATTAGATTTTTGAAGACTTATATTCACTTCTAATTTCATTAGATTATCTTAAGATGTATGTTCACTTCAATTTTCATAAGATTTTTTGAAGACTTATATTCACTTCAAACTTCATCAGATTTTTTGAAGACTTATATTCGCTTCAAATTTTATCAGATTTTCTGAAGACTTATAATCACTTCAAATTTTTCAGATTATCTTAAGATGTATGTTCACTTCAATTTTCATAAGATTTTTTGAAGACTTATATTCACTTCAAATTTCATCAGATTTTTTGAAGACTTATATGCACTTCAAATTTCATTAGATTATCTTAAGATGTATGTTCACTTCAATTTCATAAGATTTTTGAAGACTTATATTCACTTCAAATTTCATCAGATTTTTTGAAGACTTATATGCACTTCAAATTTCATTAGATTATCTTAAGATGTATGTTCACTTCAATTTTCATAAGATTTTTGAAGACTTATATTCACTTCAAATTTCATCAGATTTTTTGAAGACTTATATTCACTTCAAATTTCATTAGATTATCTTAAGATGTATGTTCACTTCAATTTTCATTAGATTTTTTGAATACTTATATTCACTTCAAATTTCATCAAATTTTTGAAGACTTATATTCACTTCAAATTTCATTAGATTATCTTAAGATGTATGTTCACTTCAATTTTCATAAGATTTTTTGAAGACTTATATTCACTTCAAACTTCATTAGATTTTTTGAAGACTTATATTCACTTCAAATTTCATCAGATTTTTTGAAGACTTATATTCACTTCAAATTTCATTAGATTATCTTAAGATGTATGTTCACTTCAATTTTCATAAGATTTTTTGAAGTCTTATATTCACTTCAATCATCAGATTTTTTGAAGACTTATATTCACTTCAAATTTCATCAGATTTTTTGAAGACTTATATTCACTTCAAATTTCATTAGATTATATTAAGATGTATGTTCACTTCAAGTTTCTTAAGATTTTTTGAAGACTTATATTCACTTCAAATTTCATCAGATTTTTTGAAGACTTATATTCACTTCAAATTTCATTAGATTATCTTAAGATGTATGTTCACTTCAATTTTCATAAGATTTTTTGAAGACTTATATTCACTTCAAACTTCATCTGATTTTTGAAGACTTATATTCACTTCAAATTTCATCAGATTTTTTGAAGACTTATATTCACTTCAAATTTCATTAGATTATCTTAAGATGTATGTTCACTTTAATTTTCATAAGATTTTTTGAAGTCTTATATTCACTTCAATCATCAGATTTTTTGAGGACTTATATTCACTTCAAATTTCATCAGATTTTTTGAAGACTTATATTCACTTCAAATTTCATTAGATTATCTTAAGATGTATGTTCACTTCAAGTTTCTTAAGATTTTTTGAAGACTTATATTCACTTCAAATTTCATCAGATTTTTTGAAGACTTATATTCACTTCAAATTTCATTAGATTATCTTAAGATGTATGTTCACTTCAATTTTCATAAGATTTTTTGAAGACTTATATTCACTTCAAACTTCATCTGATTTTTTGAAGACTTATATTCACTTCAAATTTCATCAGATTTTTTGAAGACTTATATTCACTTCAAATTTCATTAGATTATCTTAAGATGTATGTTCACTTCAATTTTCATAAGATTTTTTGAAGACTTATATTCACTTCAAATTTCATCAGATTTTTGAAGACTTATATTCACTTCAAATTTCATTAGATTATCTTAAGATGTATGTTCACTTCAATTTTCATAAGATTTTTGAAGACTTATATTCACTTCAATCATCAGATTTTTGAAGACTTATATTCACTTCAAATTTCATTAGATTATCTTAAGATGTATATTCACTTCAATTTTCAAGATTTTTGAAGACTTATATTCACTTCAAATTTCATCAGATTTTTGAAGACTTATATCACTTCAAATTTCATTAGATTATCTTAAGATGTATGTTCACTTCAATTTTCATAAGATTTTTGAAGACTTATATTCACTTCAAATTTCATCGATTTTGAAGACTTATATTCACTTCAAATTTCATTAGATTATCTTAAGATGTATGTTCACTTCAATTTTCATAAGATTTTTGAAGACTTATATTCACTTCAAACTTCATCAGATTTTTGAAGACTTATATTCACTTCAAATTTCATCGATTTTTGAAGACTTATATTCACTTCAAATTTCATTAGATTATCTTAAGATGTATGTTCACTTCAATTTTCATAAGATTTTTGAAGACTTATATTCACTTCAATCATCAGATTTTTGAAGACTTATATTCACTTCAAATTTCATGATTTTTGAAGACTTATATTCACTTCAAATTTCATTAGATTATCTTAAGATGTATGTTCACTTCAATTTCATAAGATTTTTGAAGACTTATATTCACTTCAAATTTCATCGATTTTTGAAGACTTATATTCACTTCAAATTTCATTAGATTATCTTAAGATGTATGTTCACTTCAATTTTCATAAGATTTTTGAAGACTTATATTCACTTCAAATTTCATCGATTTTTGAAGACTTATATTCACTTCAAATTTTATGATTTTGAAGACTTATATTCACTTCAATTTTTCAGATTATCTTAAGATGTATGTTCACTTCAATTTTCATAAGATTTTTGAAGACTTATATTCACTTCAAATTTCATCAGATTTTGAAGACTTATATTCACTTCAAATTTCATTAGATTATCTTAAGATGTATGTTCACTTCAATTTTCATAAGATTTTTGAAGACTTATATTCACTTCAAATTTCATCATTTTTTGAAGACTTATATTCACTTCAAATTTCATTAGATTATCTTAAGATGTATGTTCACTTCAATTTTCATAAGATTTTTGAAGACTTATATTCACTTCAAATTTCATCGATTTTTGAAGACTTATATTCACTTCAAATTTCATTAGATTATCTTAAGATGTATGTTCACTTCAATTTTCATAAGATTTTTGAAGACTTATATTCACTTCAAATTTCATCAGATTTTTGAAGACTTATATTCACTTCAAATTTCATTAGATTATCTTAAGATGTATGTTCACTTCAATTTTCATAAGATTTTTGAAGACTTATATTCACTTCAAACTTCATTAGATTTTTGAAGACTTATATTCACTTCAAATTTCATCAGATTTTTGAAGACTTATATTCACTTCAAATTTCATTAGATTATCTTAAGATGTATGTTCACTTCAATTTTCATAAGATTTTTTGAAGTCTTATATTCACTTCAATCATCATATTTTTGAAGACTTATATTCACTTCAAATTTCATTAGATTATCTTAAGATGTATGTTCACTTCAATTTTCATAAGATTTTTGAAGACTTATATTCACTTCAAATTTCATCAGATTTTTGAAGACTTATATTCACTTCAAATTTCATTAGATTATCTTAAGATGTATGTTCACTTCAATTTTCATAAGATTTTTGAAGACTTATATTCACTTCAAACTTCATCAGATTTTTGAAGACTTATATTCACTTCAAATTTCATTAGATTTTTTGAAGACTTATATTCACTTCAAATTTCATTAGATTATCTTAAGATGTATGTTCACTTCAATTTTCATAAGATTTTTGAAGACTTATATTCACTTCAAACTTCATCAGATTTTTGAAGACTTATATTCACTTCAAATTTCATGATTTTGAAGACTTATATTCACTTCAAATTTTCAGATTATCTTAAGATGTATGTTCACTTCAATTTTCATAAGATTTTTGAAGACTTATATTCACTTCAAATTTCATCAGATTTTTTGAAGACTTATATTCACTTCAAATTTCATTAGATTATCTTAAGATGTATGTTCACTTCAATTTTCATAAGATTTTTGAAGACTTATATTCACTTCAAATTTCATCGATTTTTGAAGACTTATATTCACTTCAAATTTCATTAGATTATCTTAAGATGTATGTTCACTTCAATTTTCATAAGATTTTTGAAGACTTATATTCACTTCAAATTTCATCAGATTTTTGAAGACTTATATTCACTTCAAATTTCATTAGATTATCTTAAGATGTATGTTCACTTCAATTTTCATAAGATTTTTGAAGACTTATATTCACTTCAAATTTCATCAAATTTTGAAGACTTATATTCACTTCAAATTTCATTAGATTATCTTAAGATGTATGTTCACTTCAATTTTCATAAGATTTTTGAAGACTTATATTCACTTCAAACTTCATTAGATTTTTGAAGACTTATATTCACTTCAAATTTCATTGATTTTTGAAGACTTATATTCACTTCAAATTTCATTAGATTATCTTAAGATGTATATTCACTTCAATTTTCATAAGATTTTTGAAGACTTATATTCACTTCAATCATCAGATTTTTGAAGACTTATATTCACTTCAAATTTCATCATTTTTGAAGACTTATATTCACTTCAAATTTCATTAGATTATCTTAAGATGTATGTTCACTTCAATTTTCATAAGATTTTGAAGACTTATATTCACTTCAAATTTCATCAGATTTTGAAGACTTATATTCACTTCAAATTTCATTAGATTATCTTAAGATGTATGTTCACTTCAATTTTCATAAGATTTTTGAAGACTTATATTCACTTCAAACTTCATCGATTTTTGAAGACTTATATTCACTTCAAATTTCATAGATTTTTGAAGACTTATATTCACTTCAAATTTCATTAGATTATCTTAAGATGTATGTTCACTTAATTTTCATAAGATTTTTGAAGACTTATATTCACTTCAATTTCATCGATTTTTTGAAGACTTATATTCACTTCAAATTTCATGATTTTGAAGACTTATATTCACTTCAAATTTCATTAGATTATCTTAAGATGTATGTTCACTTCAATTTTCATAAGATTTTTGAAGACTTATATTCACTTCAAATTTCATCGATTTTTGAAGACTTATATTCACTTCAAATTTCATTAGATTATCTTAAGATGTATGTTCACTTCAATTTTCATAAGATTTTTTGAAGACTTATATTCACTTCAAATTTCATCGATTTTTGAAGACTTATATTCACTTCAAATTTCATCGATTTTTGAAGACTTATATTCACTTCAAATTTCATTAGATTATCTTAAGATGTATGTTCACTTCAATTTTCATAAGATTTTTGAAGACTTATATTCACTTCAAATTTCATCGATTTTGAAGACTTATATTCACTTCAAATTTCATTAGATTATCTTAAGATGTATGTTCACTTCAATTTTCATAAGATTTTTGAAGTTATATTCACTTCAATCATCAGATTTTTGAAGACTTATATTCACTTCAAATTTCATTTGATTTTGAAGACTTATATTCACTTCAAATTTCATTAGATTATCTTAAGATGTATGTTCACTTCAATTTTCATAAGATTTTTTGAAGACTTATATTCACTTCAAATTTCATCAGATTTTTGAAGACTTATATTCACTTCAAATTTCATTAGATTATCTTAAGATGTATGTTCACTTCAATTTTCATAAGATTTTTTGAAGTCTTATATTCACTTCAATCATCAGATTTTTGAAGACTTATATTCACTTCAAATTTCATTAGATTTTTGAAGACTTATATTCACTTCAAATTTCATTAGATTATCTTAAGATGTATGTTCACTTCAATTTTCTTAAGATTTTTGAAGACTTATATTCACTTCAAATTTCATCGATTTTCTGAAGACTTATATTCACTTCAAATTTCATTAGATTATCTTAAGATGTATGTTCACTTCAATTTTCATAAGATTTTTGAAGACTTATATTCACTTCAAACTTCATCAGATTTTTGAAGACTTATATTCACTTCAAATTTTATCGATTTTTTAAGACTTATATTCACTTCAAATTTTCGATTATCTTAAGATGTATGTTCACTTCAATTTTCATAAGATTTTTGAAGACTTATATTCACTTCAAATTTCATCAGATTTTGAAGACTTATATTCACTTCAAATTTCATTAGATTATCTTAAGATGTATGTTCACTTCAATTTTCATAAGATTTTTGAAGACTTATATTCACTTCAAACTTCATCGATTTTTGAAGACTTATATTCACTTCAAATTTCATTAGATTATCTTAAGATGTATGTTCACTTCAATTTTCATAAGATTTTTGAAGACTTATATTCACTTCAAATTTCATCAGATTTTTGAAGACTTATATTCACTTCAAATTTCATTAGATTATCTTAAGATGTATGTTCACTTCAATTTCATAAGATTTTTGAAGACTTATATTCACTTCAAATTTCATCAGATTTTTGAAGACTTATATTCACTTCAAATTTCATTAGATTATCTTAAGATGTATGTTCACTTCAATTTCATAAGATTTTTTGAAGACTTATATTCACTTCAAACTTCATTAGATTTTTTGAAGACTTATATTCACTTCAAATTTCATCAGATTTTTGAAGACTTATATTCACTTCAAATTTCATTAGATTATCTTAAGATGTATGTTCACTTCAATTTTCATAAGATTTTTTGAAGACTTATATTCACTTCAATCATCATATTTTTGAAGACTTATATTCACTTCAAATTTCATTAGATTATCTTAAGATGTATGTTCACTTCAATTTTCAAGATTTTTGAAGACTTATATTCACTTCAAATTTCATCGATTTTTGAAGACTTATATTCACTTCAAATTTCATTAGATTATCTTAAGATGTATGTTCACTTCAATTTTCATAAGATTTTTTGAAGACTTATATTCACTTCAAACTTCATCTGATTTTTGAAGACTTATATTCACTTCAAATTTCATCAGATTTTTGAAGACTTATATTCACTTCAAATTTCATTAGATTATCTTAAGATGTATGTTCACTTCAATTTTCATAAGATTTTTGAAGACTTATATTCACTTCAAACTTCATCAGATTTTCTGAAGACTTATATTCACTTCAAATTTCATCAGATTTTTGAAGACTTATATTCACTTCAAATTTTGATTATCTTAAGATGTATGTTCACTTCAATTTTCATAAGATTTTTTGAAGACTTATATTCACTTCAAATTTCATCAGATTTTTGAAGACTTATATTCACTTCAAATTTCATTAGATTATCTTAAGATGTATGTTCACTTCAATTTTCATAAGATTTTTTGAAGACTTATATTCACTTCAAATTTCATCGATTTTTGAAGACTTATATTCACTTCAAATTTCATTAGATTATCTTAAGATGTATGTTCACTTCAATTTTCATAAGATTTTTGAAGACTTATATTCACTTCAAATTTCATCGATTTTTGAAGACTTATATTCACTTCAAATTTCATTAGATTATCTTAAGATGTATGTTCACTTCAATTTTCATAAGATTTTTGAAGACTTATATTCACTTCAAATTTCATCAGATTTTGAAGACTTATATTCACTTCAAATTTCATTAGATTATCTTAAGATGTATGTTCACTTCAATTTTCATAAGATTTTGAAGACTTATATTCACTTCAAATTTCATTAGATTTTGTGAAGACTTATATTCACTTCAAATTTCATCAGATTTTTGAAGACTTATATTCACTTCAAATTTCATTAGATTATCTTAAGATGTATGTTCACTTCAATTTTCATAAGATTTTTTGAAGACTTATATTCACTCAATTCATCGATTTTGAAGACTTATATTCACTTCAAATTTCATCAGATTTTGAAGACTTATATTCACTTCAAATTTCATTAGATTATCTTAAGATGTATGTTCACTTCAATTTCATAAGATTTTTGAAGACTTATATTCACTTCAAATTTCATCAGATTTTTGAAGACTTATATTCACTTCAAATTTCATTAGATTATCTTAAGATGTATGTTCACTTCAATTTCATAAGATTTTTGAAGACTTATATTCACTTCAAATTTCATCGATTTTTGAAGACTTATATTCACTTCAAATTTCATCAGATTTTTGAAGACTTATATTCACTTCAAATTTCATTAGATTATCTTAAGATGTATGTTCACTTCAATTTTCATAAGATTTTGAAGACTTATATTCACTTCAATCATCAGATTTTTTGAAGACTTATATTCACGTCAAATTTCATCAGATTTTTGAAGACTTATATTCACTTCAAATTTCATTAGATTATCTTAAGATGTATGTTCACTTCAATTTTCATAAGATTTTTGAAGACTTATATTCACTTCAAATTCATCGATTTTTGAAGACTTATATTCACTTCAAATTTCATTAGATTATCTTAAGATGTATGTTCACTTCAATTTTCATAAGATTTTTGAAGACTTATATTCACTTCAAACTTCATCGATTTTTGAAGACTTATATTCACTTCAAATTTCATCAGATTTTGAAGACTTATATTCACTTCAAATTTCATTAGATTATCTTAAGATGTATGTTCACTTCAATTTTCATAAGATTTTTGAAGACTTATATTCACTTCAAATTTCATCGATTTTGAAGACTTATATTCACTTCAAATTTCATTAGATTATCTTAAGATGTATGTTCACTTCAATTTTCATAAGATTTTTGAAGACTTATATTCACTTCAATCATAGATTTTTGAAGACTTATATTCACTTCAAATTTCATCAGATTTTTGAAGACTTATATTCACTTCAAATTTCATTAGATTATCTTAAGATGTATGTTCACTTCAATTTTCATAAGATTTTTGAAGACTTATATTCACTTCAAATTTCATCGATTTTTGAAGACTTATATTCACTTCAAATTTCATTAGATTATCTTAAGATGTATGTTCACTTCAATTTTCATAAGATTTTTTGAAGTCTTATATTCACTTCAATCATCAGATTTTTTGAAGACTTATATTCACTTCAAACTTCATCAGATTTTTTGAAGACTTATATTCACTTCAAATTTCATTAGATTTTTTGAAGACTTATATTCACTTCAAATTTCATTAGATTATCTTAAGATGTATGTTCACTTCAATTTTCTTAAGATTTTTTGAAGACTTATATTCACTTCAAATTTCATCAGATTTTTTGAAGACTTATATTCACTTCAAATTTCATTAGATTATCTTAAGATGTATGTTCACTTCAATTTCATAAGATTTTGAAGACTTATATTCACTTCAAATTTCATCAGATTTTTGAAGACTTATATTCACTTCAAATTTCATCGATTTTCGAAGACTTATATTCACTTCAAATTTTTAGATTATCTTAAGATGTATGTTCACTTCAATTTTCATAAGATTTTTTGAAGACTTATATTCACTTCAAATTTCATCAGATTTTGAAGACTTATATGCACTTCAAATTTCATTAGATTATCTTAAGATGTATGTTCACTTCAATTTTCATAAGATTTTGAAGACTTATATTCACTTCAAATTTCATCGATTTTTGAAGACTTATATTCACTTCAAATTTCATTAGATTATCTTAAGATGTATGTTCACTTCAATTTTCATAAGATTTTTGAAGACTTATATTCACTTCAAATTTCATCGATTTTTGAAGACTTATATTCACTTCAATTTCATTAGATTATCTTAAGATGTATGTTCACTTCAATTTTCATAAGATTTTTGAAGACTTATATTCACTTCATTTCATCAGATTTTTGAAGACTTATATTCACTTAAATTTCATTAGATTATCTTAAGATGTATGTTCACTTCAATTTTCATAAGATTTTTGAAGACTTATATTCACTTCAAATTTCATCAGATTTTTGAAGACTTATATTCACTTCAAATTTCATTAGATTATCTTAAGATGTATGTTCACTTCAATTTTCATAAGATTTTTGAAGACTTATATTCACTTCAAATTTCATCGATTTTTGAAGACTTATATTCACTTCAAATTTCATCAGACGAAGACTTATATTCACTTCAAATTTTTCGATTATCTTAAGATGTATGTTCACTTCAATTTTCATAAGATTTTTGAAGACTTATATTCACTTCAAATTTCATCAGATTTTTGAAGACTTATATTCACTTCAAATTTCATTAGATTATCTTAAGATGTATGTTCACTTCAATTTTCATAAGATTTTTGAAGACTTATATTCACTTCAAATTTCATCAGATTTTGAAGACTTATATTCACTTCAAATTTCATTAGATTATCTTAAGATGTATGTTCACTTCAATTTTCATAAGATTTTTGAAGACTTATATTCACTTCAAATTTCACAGATTTTTGAAGACTTATATTCACTTCAAATTTCATTAGATTATCTTAAGATGTATGTTCACTTCAATTTTCATAAGATTTTTGAAGACTTATATTCACTTCAAATTTCATCAGATTTTTGAAGACTTATATTCACTTCAAATTTCATTAGATTATCTTAAGATGTATGTTCACTTCAATTTTCATAAGATTTTTGAAGACTTATATTCACTTCAAATTTCATCAGTTTTTGAAGAAGATTTTGAAGACTTATATTCACTCAAATTTCATTAGATTATCTTAAGATGTATGTTCACTTCAATTTTCATAAGATTTTTGAAGACTTATATTCACTTCAAATTTCATCAGATTTTGAAGACTTATATTCACTTCAAATTTCATTAGATTATCTTAAGATGTATGTTCACTTCAATTTCATAAGATTTTTGAAGACTTATATTCACTTCAAATTTCATATGATTTTTGAAGACTTATATTCACTTCAAATTTCATCAGATTTTGAAGACTTATATTCACTTCAAATTTCATTAGATTATCTTAAGATGTATGTTCACTTCAATTTTCATAAGATTTTTGAAGACTTATATTCACTTCAAATTTCATCGATTTTTGAAGACTTATATTCACTTCAAATTTCATTAGATTATCTTAAGATGTATGTTCACTTCAATTTCATAAGATTTTTGAAGACTTATATTCACTTCAAATTTCATCATTTTTTGAAGACTTATATTCACTTCAAATTTCATTAGATTATCTTAAGATGTATGTTCACTTCAATTTTCATAAGATTTTTGAAGACTTATATTCACTTCAAATTTCATCATTTTTTTGAAGACTTATATTCACTTCAAATTTCATTAGATTATCTTAAGATGTATGTTCACTTCAATTTTCATAAGATTTTTGAAGACTTATATTCACTTCAATTTCATCGATTTTTGAAGACTTATATTCACTTCAATTTCATAGATTTTTGAAGACTTATATTCACTTCAAATTTCATTAGATTTTTGAAGACTTATATTCACTTCAAATTTCATTAGATTATCTTAAGATGTATGTTCACTTCAATTTTCATAAGATTTTTGAAGACTTATATTCACTTCAAATTTCATGATTTTTGAAGACTTATATTCACTTCAAATTTCATTAGATTATCTTAAGATGTATGTTCACTTCAATTTTCATAAGATTTTTGAAGACTTATATTCACTTCAAATTTCATTGATTTTGAAGACTTATATTCACTTCAAATTTCATCAGATTTTTGAAGACTTATATTCACTTCAAATTTTTTGATTATCTTAAGATGTATGTTCACTTCAATTTTCATAAGATTTTTGAAGACTTATATTCACTTCAAATTTCATCAGATTTTGAAGACTTATATTCACTTCAAATTTCATTAGATTATCTTAAGATGTATGTTCACTTCAATTTTCATAAGATTTTTGAAGACTTATATTCACTTCAAATTTCATTGATTTTTGAAGACTTATATTCACTTCAATTTCATTAGATTATCTTAAGATGTATGTTCACTTCATTTTCATAAGATTTTTGAAGACTTATATTCACTTCAAATTTCATCAGATTTTTGAAGACTTATATTCACTTCAAATTTCATTAGATTATCTTAAGATGTATGTTCACTTCAATTTTCATAAGATTTTTGAAGACTTATATTCACTTCAAATTTCATCAATTTTTGAAGACTTATATTCACTTAAATTTCATTAGATTATCTTAAGATGTATGTTCACTTCAATTTTCATAAGATTTTTGAAGACTTATATTCACTTCAAATTTCATCAGATTTTTGAAGACTTATATTCACTTCAAATTTCATTAGATTATCTTAAGATGTATATTCACTTCAATTTTCATAAGATTTTTGAAGACTTATATTCACTTCAAATTTCATCAGATTTTTGAAGACTTATATTCACTTCAAATTTCATCGATTTTTGAAGACTTATATTCACTTCAAATTTTTAGATTATCTTAAGATGTATGTTCACTTCCATTTTCATAAGATTTTCTGAAGACTTATATTCACTTCAAATTTCATCAGATTTTCTGAAGATTATATTTACTTCAAATTTCATTAGATTATCTTAAGATGTATGTTCACTTCAATTTTCATAAGATTTTTGAAGACTTATATTCACTTCAAATTTCATGATTTTTGAAGACTTATATTCACTTCAAATTTCATTAGATTATCTTAAGATGTATGTTCACTTCAATTTTCATAAGATTTTTGAAGACTTATATTCACTTCAAATTTCACAGATTTTTGAAGACTTATATTCACTTCAAATTTCATTAGATTATCTTAAGATGTATGTTCACTTCAATTTTCATAAGAATTTTTTGAAGACTTATATTCACTTCAAATTTCATCAGATTTTTTGAAGACTTATATTCACTTCAAATTTCATTAGATTATCTTAAGATGTATGTTCACTTCAATTTTCATAAGATTTTTGAAGACTTATATTCACTTCAAATTTCTCCGATTTTGAAGAAGATTTTTGAAGACTTATATTCACTTCAAATTTCATTAGATTATCTTAAGATGTATGTTCACTTCAATTTTCATAAGATTTTTGAAGACTTATATTCACTTCAAATTTCATCGATTTTTGAAGACTTATATTCACTTCAAATTTCATTAGATTATCTTAAGATGTATGTTCACTTCAATTTTCATAAGATTTTTTGAAGACTTATATTCACTTCAAACTTCATATGATTTTCTGAAGACTTATATTCACTTCAAATTTCATCAGAATTTTTGAAGACTTATATTCACTTCAAATTTCATTAGATTATCTTAAGATGTATGGTCACTTCAATTTTCATAAGATTTTTTGAAGACTTATATTCACTTCAAATTTCATGATTTTTTTTTGACTTATATTCACTTCAAATTTCATTAGATTATCTTAAGATGTATGTTCACTTCAATTTTCATAAGATTTTTGAAGACTTATATTCACTTCAAATTTCATTATTTTTGAAGACTTATATTCACTTCAAATTTCATTAGATTATCTTAAGATGTATGTTCACTTCAATTTTCATAAGATTTTTGAAGACTTTTATTCACTTCAAATTCATCATGATTTTTGAAGACTTATATTCACTTCAAATTTCATCGATTTTTGAAGACTTATATTCACTTCAAATTTCATAGATTATCTTAAGATGTATGTTCACTTCAATTTTCATAAGATTTTTGAAGACTTATATTCACTTCAAATTTCATCAGATTTTTGAAGACTTATATTCACTTCAAATTTCATTAGATTATCTTAAGATGTATGTTCACTTCAATTTCATAAGATTTTTGAAGACTTATATTCACTTCAAATTTCATCGATTTTGAAGACTTATATTCACTTCAAATTTCATTAGATTATCTTAAGATGTATGTTCACTTCAATTTTCATAAGATTTTTGAAGACTTATATTCACTTCAAATTTCATCGATTTTTGAAGACTTATATTCACTTCAAATTTCATTAGATTATCTTAAGATGTATGTTCACTTCAATTTTCATAAGATTTTTGAAGACTTATATTCACTTCAAATTTCATCAGATTTTGAAGACTTATATTCACTTCAAATTTCATTAGATTATCTTAAGATGTATGTTCACTTCAATTTTCATAAGATTTTTGAAGACTTATATTCACTTCAAATTTCATCGATTTTTGAAGACTTATATTCACTTCAATTTCATTAGATTATCTTAAGATGTATGTTCACTTCAATTTTCATAAGATTTTTGAAGACTTATATTCACTTCAAATTTCATCAGATTTTTGAAGACTTATATTCACTTCAAATTTCATTAGATTATCTTAAGATGTATGTTCACTTCAATTTTCATAAGATTTTTTGAAGACTTATATTTACTTCAATTTTCAAAAGATTTTTTGAAGACTTATATTCACTTCAAATTTCATCAGATTTTTTGAAGACTTATATTCACTTCAAATTTCATTAGATTATCTTAAGATGTATGTTCACTTCAATTTTCATAAGATTTTTTGAAGACTTATATTCACTTCAAACTTCATCAGATTTTCTGAAGACTTATATTCACTTCAAATTTCATTAGATTATTTTAAGATGTATGTTCACTTCAATTTTCATAAGATTTTTTGAAGACTTATATTCACTTCAAACTTCATCGATTTTTGAAGACTTATATTCACTTCAAATTTCATCAGATTTTTGAAGACTTATATTCACTTCAAATTTCATTAGATTATCTTAAGATGTATGTTCACTTCAATTTTCATAAGATTTTTGAAGACTTATATTCACTTCAAATTTCATCGATTTTTGAAGACTTATATTCACTTCAAATTTCATTAGATTATCTTAAGATGTATGTTCACTTCAATTTTCATAAGATTTTTTGAAGACTTATATTCACTTCAAATTTCATCAGATTTTTTGAAGACTTATATTCACTTCAAATTTCATTAGATTATCTTAAGATGTATGTTCACTTCAATTTTCATAAGATTTTTGAAGACTTATATTCACTTCAAATTTCATCGATTTTTGAAGACTTATATTCACTTCATTTTATTGATTTTCAAGACTTATATTCACTTCAAATTTCAAGATTATCTTAAGATGTATGTTCACTTCAATTTTCATAAGATTTTTGAAGACTTATATTCACTTCAAATTTCATCTGATTTTCTGAAGACTTATATTCACTTCAAATTTCATTAGATTATCTTAAGATGTATGTTCACTTAATTTTCATAAGATTTTTGAAGACTTATATTCACTTCAAATTTCATCAGATTTTTGAAGACTTATATTCACTTCAAATTTCATCAGATTTTTTGAAGACTTATATTCACTTCAAATTTCATTAGATTATCTTAAGATGTATGTTCACTTCAATTTTCATAAGATTTTTGAAGACTTATATTCACTTCAAATTTCATCAGATTTTTGAGACTTATATTCACTTCAAATTTCATTAGATTATCTTAAGATGTATGTTCACTTCAATTTTCATAAGATTTTTTGAAGACTTATATTCACTTCAAATTTCATCGATTTTTTGAAGACTTATATTCACTTCAAATTTCATCAGATTTTTGAAGACTTATATTCACTTCAAATTTCATTAGATTATCTTAAGATGTATGTTCACTTCAATTTTCATAAGATTTTTTGAAGACTTATATTCACTTCAAATTTCATCAGATTTTTGAAGACTTATATTCACTTCAAATTTCATTAGATTATCTTAAGATGTATGTTCACTTCAATTTTCATAAGATTTTTGAAGACTTATATTCACTTCAAATTTCATCAGATTTTTGAAGACTTATATTCACTTCAATTTCATTAGATTATCTTAAGATGTATGTTCACTTCAATTTTCATAAGATTTTTGAAGACTTATATTCACTTCAAATTTCATCGATTTTTGAAGACTTATATTCATTCAAATTTCATTAGATTATCTTAAGATGTATGTTCACTTCAATTTTCATAAGATTTTTGAAGACTTATATTCACTTCAAATTTCATCAGATTTTTGAAGACTTATATTCACTTCAAATTTCATTAGATTATCTTAAGATGTATGTTCACTTCAATTTCATAAGATTTTGAAGACTTATATTCACTTCAAATTTCATGATTTTTGAAGACTTATATTCACTTCAAATTTCATCATTTTGAAGACTTATATTCACTTCAAATTTTTCAGATTATCTTAAGATGTATGTTCACTTCAATTTTCATAAGATTTTTGAAGACTTATATTCACTTCAAATTTCATCGATTTTGAAGACTTATATTCACTTCAAATTTCATTAGATTATCTTAAGATGTATGTTCACTTCAATTTTCATAAGATTTTTGAAGACTTATATTCACTTCAAATTTCATCGATTTTTGAAGACTTATATTCACTTCAATTTCATTAGATTATCTTAAGATGTATGTTCACTTCAATTTTCATAAGATTTTGAAGACTTATATTCACTTCAAATTTCATCAGATTTTTGAAGACTTATATTCACTTCAAATTTCATTAGATTATCTTAAGATGTATGTTCACTTCAATTTTCATAAGATTTTTGAAGACTTATATTCACTTCAAATTTCATCAGTTTTTGAAGACTTATATTCACTTCAAATTTCATTAGATTATCTTAAGATGTATGTTCACTTCAATTTTCATAAGATTTTTGAAGACTTATATTCACTTCAAATTTCATCAGATTTTTGAAGAAGATTTTGAAGACTTATATTCACTTCAAATTTCATTAGATTATCTTAAGATGTATGTTCACTTCAATTTTCATAAGATTTTTGAAGACTTATATTCACTTCAAATTTCATCGATTTTTGAAGACTTATATTCACTTCAAATTTCATTAGATTATCTTAAGATGTATGTTCACTTCAATTTTCATAAGATTTTTGAAGACTTATATTCACTTCAAATTTCATAAGATTTTTGAAGACTTATATTCACTTCAAATTTCATCGATTTTTGAAGACTTATATTCACTTCAAATTTCATTAGATTATCTTAAGATGTATGTTCACTTCAATTTTCATAAGATTTTTGAAGACTTATATTCACTTCAAATTTCATCGATTTTTGAAGACTTATATTCACTTCAAATTTCATTAGATTATCTTAAGATGTATGTTCACTTCAATTTTCATAAGATTTTTGAAGACTTATATTCACTTCAAATTTCATCAGATTTTTGAAGACTTATATTCACTTCAAATTTCATTAGATTATCTTAAGATGTATGTTCACTTCAATTTTCATAAGATTTTTTGAAGACTTTATTCACTTCAAATTTCATCAGATTTTGAAGACTTATATTCACTTCAAATTTCATCAGATTTTCTGAAGACTTATATTCACTTCAAATTTCATCAGATTATCTTAAGATGTATGTTCACTTCAATTTCATAAGATTTTTTGAAGACTTATATTCACTTCAAATTTCATCAGATTTTTGAAGACTTATATTCACTTCAAATTTCATTAGATTATCTTAAGATGTATGTTCACTTCAATTTTCATAAGATTTTTGAAGACTTATATTCACTTCAAATTTCATCGATTTTTGAAGACTTATATTCACTTCAAATTTCATTAGATTATCTTAAGATGTATGTTCACTTCAATTTTCATAAGATTTTGAAGACTTATATTCACTTCAAATTTCATCGATTTTGAAGACTTATATTCACTTCAAATTTCATTAGATTATCTTAAGATGTATGTTCACTTCAATTTTCATAAGATTTTTGAAGACTTATATTCACTTCAAATTTCATCGATTTTGAAGACTTATATTCACTTCAAATTTCATTAGATTATCTTAAGATGTATGTTCACTTCATAAAATTTTGAAGACTTATATTCACTTCAAATTTCATCGATTTTTGAAGACTTATATTCACTTCAAATTTCATTAGATTATCTTAAGATGTATGTTCACTTCAATTTTCATAAGATTTTTGAAGACTTATATTCACTTCAAATTTCATCGATTTTTGAAGACTTATATTCACTTCAAATTTCATTAGATTATCTTAAGATGTATGTTCACTTCAATTTTCATAAGATTTTGAAGACTTATATTCACTTCAAATTTCATAAATTTTTGAAGACTTATATTCACTTCAAATTTCATCGATTTTTGAAGACTTATATTCACTTCAAATTTCATTAGATTATCTTAAGATGTATGTTCACTTCAATTTTCATAAGATTTTGAAGACTTATATTCACTTCAAATTCATCAGATTTTTGAAGACTTATATTCACTTCAAATTTCATTAGATTATCTTAAGATGTATGTTCACTTCAATTTTCATAAGATTTTTGAAGACTTATATTCACTTCAAATTTCATCTAGATTTTTGAAGACTTATATTCACTTCAAATTTCATCGATTTTTGAAGACTTATATTCACTTCAAATTTCATTAGATTATCTTAAGATGTATGTTCACTTCAATTTTCATAAGATTTTTGAAGACTTATATTCACTTCAAATTTCATGATTTTTGAAGACTTATATTCACTTCAAATTTCATTAGATTATCTTAAGATGTATGTTCACTTATTTTCATAAGATTTTTGAAGACTTATATTCACTTCAAATTTCATCGATTTTTTGAAGACTTATATTCACTTCAAATTTCATTAGATTATCTTAAGATGTATGTTCACTTCAATTTTCATAAGATTTTTGAAGACTTTATTCACTTCAAATTTCATCGATTTTTTGAAGACTTATATTCACTTCATTTTATCGATTTTCTGAAGACTTATATTCACTTCAAATTTCATAGATTATCTTAAGATGTATGTTCACTTCAATTTTCATAAGATTTTTGAAGACTTATATTCACTCAAATTTCATCAGATTTTGAAGACTTATATTCACTTCAAATTTCATTAGATTATCTTAAGATGTATGTTCACTTCAATTTTCATAAGATTTTGAAGACTTATATTCACTTCAAATTTCATAGATTTTTGAAGACTTATATTCACTTCAAATTTCATCATTTTTTGAAGACTTATATTCACTTCAAATTTCATTAGATTATCTTAAGATGTATGTTCACTTCAATTTTCATAAGATTTTTGAAGACTTATATTCACTTCAAATTTCATCGATTTTGAAGACTTATATTCACTTCAAATTTCATTAGATTATCTTAAGATGTATGTTCACTTCAATTTTCATAAGATTTTGAAGACTTATATTCACTTCAAATTTCATAAGATTTTTGAAGACTTATATTCACTCAAATTTCATAGATTTTTGAAGACTTATATTCACTTCAAATTTCATTAGATTATCTTAAGATGTATGTTCACTTAAATTTTCATAAGATTTTTGAAGACTTATATTCACTTCAAATTTCATAGTATTTTGAAGACTTATATTCACTTCAAATTTCATAGATTTTGAAGACTTATATTCACTTCAAATTTCATTAGATTATCTTAAGATGTATGTTCACTCAATTTTCATAAGATTTTTGAAGACTTATATTCACTTCAAATTTCATCAGATTTTTGAAGACTTATATTCACTTCAAATTTCATTAGATTATCTTAAGATGTATGTTCACTTAATTTCATAAGATTTTGAAGACTTATATTCACTTCAAATTTCATCAGATTTTTTGAAGACTTATATTCACTTCAAATTTCATCAGATTTTGTAAAGACTTATATTCACAACAAATTTCATTAAATTATCTTAAGATGTCTGTTCACTTCAAATTTCACAAGATGTTTTGAAGACTTATATTCACTTCAAACTTCATCAGATTTTTTGAAGACTTATATTCACTGCAAATTTCATTAGATTATCTTAAGATGTACGTTCACTTCAATTTGCATAAGATTTTTTGAAGACATATATTCACTTCAAGTATCACCAGAATTTCTGAAGACATATATTCACTTCAAATTTCATCTGATTATCTTAAGATGTATGTTCACTTCAATTTTCACTAGATTTTCTGAAGACTTATATTCACTTCAAATTTCATCAGATTTTTGAAGACTTATATTCACTTCAAATTTTATTTATTTTGAAGACTTATATTCACTTCAAATTTCATTAGATTATCTTAAGATGTATGTTCACTTCAATTTTCATAAGATTTTGAAGACTTATATTCACTTCAAATTTCATGATTTTTTGAAGTATATTCACTTCAAATTTCATTAGATTATCTTAAGATGTATGTTCACTTCAATTTCATAAGATTTTGAAGACTTATATTCACTTCAAATCAGATTTTGAAGACTTATATTCACTTCAAATTTCATTAGATTATCTTAAGATGTATGTTCACTTCAATTTTCATAAGATTTTTGAAGACTTATATTCACTTCAAATTTCATGATTTTGAAGACTTATATTCACTTAAATTTCATCGATTTTCTGAAGACTTATATTCACTTCAAATTTCATTATCTTAAGATGTATGTTCATCAATTTTCATAGATTTTTGAAGACTTATATTCACTTCAAATTTCATAGATTTGAAGACTTATATTCACTTCAAATTTCATTAGATTATCTTAAGATGTATGTTCACTTCAATTTCATAAGATTTTTGAAGACTTATATTCACTTCAAATTTCATCGATTTTTTGAAGACTTATATTCACTCAAATTTCATTAGATTATCTTAAGATGTATGTTCACTTCAATTTTCATAAGATTTTTGAAGACTTATATTCACTTCATTTCATCAGATTTTTGAAGACTTATATTCACTTCAAATTTCATTAGATTATCTTAAGATGTATGTTCACTTCAATTTTCATAAGATTTTGAAGACTTATATTCACTTCAAATTTCATCTCATTTTTTTGAAGACTTATATTCACTTCAAATTTCATCAGATTTTTTGAAGACTTATATTCACTTCAAATTTCATTAGATTATCTTAAGATGTATATTTCTTAATTTTCATAAGATTTTTGAAGACTTATATTCACTTAAATTCATGATTTTTTTGAAGACTTATATCACTTCAAATTTATTGATGAAGACTTATATTCACTTCAAATTTCATTAGATTATCTTAAGATGTATATTCACTTCAATTTCATAAGATTTTCTGAAGACTTATATTCACTTCAAACTTCAATGATTTTGAAGACATATTCACTTCAAATTTCATCGATTTTTGAAGACTTATATTCACTTCAAATTTCATTGATTATCTTAAGATGTATGTTCACTTCAATTTTCATAAGATTTTGAAGACTTATTCACTTCAAATTTCATCAGATTTTCTGAAGACTTATATTCACTTCAAATTTCATTAGATTATCTTAAGATGTATGTTCACTTCAATTTTCATAAGATTTTTTGAAGACTTATATTCACTTCAAATTTCATCAGATTTTCTGAAGACTTATATTCACTTCAATTTCATTAGATTATCTTAAGATGTATGTTCACTTCAATTTTCATAAGATTTTTGAAGACTTATATTCACTTATTTCATCGATTTTTGAAGACTTATATTCACTTCAAATTTCATTAGATTATCTTAAGATGTATGTTCACTTCAATTTTCATAAGATTTTTGAAGACTTATATTCACTTCAAATTTCATCAGATTTTTTGAAGACTTATATTCACTTCAAATTTCATTAGATTATCTTAAGATGTATGTTCACTTCAATTTTCATAAGATTTTTTGAAGACATATATTCACTTCAAATTTCATCAGATTTTTTGAAGACTTATATTCACTTCAAATTTCATTAGATTATCTTAAGATGTATGTTCACTTCAATTTTCATAAGATTTTTTGAAGACTTATATTCACTTCAAATTTCATCAGATTTTTGAAGATATATTCACTTCAACATTAGATTATCTTAAGATGTATACCACCAATTTCACAGATTTTAAAGATTATATTCACTTCAAATTTCACAGATTTTGAAGACTTATATTCACTTCAAATTTCATCAGATTTTTAGACTTATATTCACCAAATTTATTAGATTATCTTAAGATGTATGTTCACTTCAATTTTCATAAGATTTTGAAGACTTATATTCACTTCAAATTTCATCAGATTAAGACTTATATTCACTTCAATTTCATTAGATTATCTTAAGATGTATGTTCACTTCAATTTCATAAGATTAGACTTATATTCACTTCATTTCATCAGAATTTTGAAGACTTATATTCACTTCAAATTTCATTAGATTATCTTAAGATGTATGTTCACTTCAATTTTCATAAGATTTTTGAAGATCTATATTCACTTCAAATTTCACAGATTTTTTGAAGACTTATATTCATCAAATTTCATTAGATTATTAAGATGTATGTTCACTTCAATTTTCATAAGATTTTTGAAGATTATATTCACTTATTTCATTATTTTTGAAGACTTATATTCACTTCAAATTTCATTGATTATCCAAGATGTTCACTTCAATTTTATAAGATTTTTGAAGACTTATATTCACTTCAAATTTCATTTATTTTGAAGACTTATATTCACTTCAAATTTCATTAGATTATTTAAGATGTATGTTCACTTCAATCATAAGATTTTGAAGACATATTCACTTCAAATTTCATCAGATTTTGAAGACTTATATTCATCTTTCAAATTCATTAGATTATCTTAAGATGTTCACTTCAATTTTCATAAGATTTTTGAAGACTTATATTCACTTCAAATTTCATCCATTTTTTGAAGACTATATTCACTTCAAATTTCATTAGATTATCTTAAGATGTATGTTCATCAATTTTCATAAGATTTTTTAAAGACTTATATTCACTTCAAATTTCAAGATTTTTGAAGACTTATATTCACTTCAAATTTCATCAGATTTTAAGACTTATATTCACTTCAAATTTCATTAGATTATCTTAAGATGTATGTTCACTTCAATTTCATAAGATTTTTTTTTGAACTTATATTCACTTCAAATTTTCATGATTTTGAAGACTTATATTCACTTCAAATTTCATTAGATTATCTTAAGATGTATGTCACTTAATTTTCATAAGATTTTTGAAGACTTATATTCACTTCAAATTTCATCAGATTTTGAAGACTTATATTCACTCAAATTTCATTAGATTATCTTAAGATGTATGTTCACTTCAATTTTCATAAGATTTTTGAAGACTTATATTCAAATTTCATCAGATTTTGAAGACTTATATTCACTCAAATTTCATTAGATTATCTTAAGATGTATGTTCACTTCAATTTTCATAAGATTTTGAAGACTTATATTCACTTCAAATTTCATCAGATTTTGAAGACTTATACTTCAAATTTCATTAGATTATCTTAAGATGTATGTTCACTTCAATTTCATAAGATTTTTGAAGACTTATATTCACTTCAAATTTCATCAGATTGAAGACTTATATTCACTTCAAATTTCATTAGATTATCTTAAGATTTATGTTCACTTCAATTTTTATAAGATTTTTTGAAGAGTTATATTCACTTCAAACTTCATCAGATTTTTTGAAGACTTAAATTCACTTCAAATTTTATCAGATTTTCTGAAGACTATATTCACTTCAAATTTTCTAGATTATCTTAAGATGTATGTTCACTTCAATTTTTATAAGATTTTTTGAAGACTTATAATCACTTCAAATTTCATCAGATTTTTGAAGACTTATATTCACTTCAAATTTCATGAGATTATCTTAAGATGTATGTTCAGTTCAATTTTCATAAGATTTTTGGACTTATATTCACTTCAAATTTCATCAGATTTTTGAAGACTTATATTCATCAAATTTCATTAGATTATCTTAAGATATGTTCACTTCAATTTTCATAAGATTTTTGAAGACTTATATTCACTTCAAATTTCACGATTTTTGAAGACTTATATTCACTTCAAATTTCATTAGATTATCTTAAGATGTATGTTCACTCAATTTCATAAGATTTTGAAGACTTATATTCACTTCAAATTCACAGATTTTTGAAGACTATATTCACCAAATTTCATAAGATTTTTGAAGACTTATATTCACTTCAAATTTCATTAGATTATCTTAAGATGTATGTTCACTTCAATTTTCATAAGATTTTGAAGACTTATATTCACTTCAAATTTCATCAGATTTTTGAAGACTTATATTCACTTCAAATTTCATTAGATTATCTTAAGATGTATGTTCACTTCAATTTCATAAGATTTTTGAAGACTTATATTCACTTCAAATTTCATCAGATTTTTGAAGACTTATATTCACTTCAAATTTCACGATTTTTGAAGACTTATATTCACTTAAATTTCATTAGATTATCTTATGTATGTTCACTTCAATTTTCATAAGATTTTTGAAGACTTATATTCACTTCAAATTTCATCAGATTTTGAAGACTTATATTCACTTCAAATTTCATTAGATTATCTTAAGATGTATATTCACTTCAATTTCATAAGATTTTGAAGACTTATATTCACTTCAAATTTCATAAGATTTTTGAAGACTTATATTCACTTCAAATTTCATCAGATTTTTGAAGACTTATATTCACTTCAAATTTCATTAGATTATCTTAAGATGTATGTTCACTTCAATTTTCATAAGATTTTGAAGACTTATATTCACTTCAAATTTCATCGATTTTTGAAGACTTATATTCACTTCAATTTCATTAGATTATCTTAAGATGTATGTTCACTTCAATTTCATAAGATTTTTTGAAGACTTATATTCACTTCAAATTTCATCGATTTTTAAGACTTATATTCACTTCAAATTTCATTAGATTATCTTAAGATGTATGTTCACTTCAATTTTCATAAGATTTTTGAAGACTTATATTCATTTCTACTGATTTTTTGAAGACTTATATTCACTTCAAATTTCATTAGATTATCTTAAGATGTATGTTCACTTCAATTTTCATAAGATTTTTGGAAGACTTATATTCACTTCAAATTTCATCAGATTTTTGAAGACTTATATTCACTTCAAATTTCATTAGATTATCTTAAGATGTATGTTCACTTCAATTTTCATAAGATTTTTTGAAGACTTATATTCACTTCAAACTTCATCAGATTTTCTGAAGACTTATATTCACTCAAATTTCATTAGATTATCTTAAGATGTATGTTCACTTCAATTTTCATAAGAATTTTTGAAGACTTATATTCACTTCAAATTTCATCAGATTTTTGAAGACTTATATTCACTTCAAATTTCATCAGATTTTGAAGACTTATATTCACTTCAAATTTCATTAGATTATCTTAAGATGTATGTTCACTTCAATTTCATAAGATTTTTAGACTTATATTCACTTCAAATTTCATAGATTTTTGAAGACTTATATTCACTTCAAATTTCATTAGATTATCTTAAGATGTATTCACTTCAATTTTCATAAGATTTTGAAGACTTATATTCACTTCAAATTTCATGAATTTTGAAGACTTATATTCACTTCAAATTTCATTAGATTATCTTAAGATGTATGTTCACTTCAATTTTCATAAGATTTTTGAAGACTTATATTCACTTCAAATTTCATCGATTTTTGAAGACTTATATTCACTTCCATTAGATTATCTTAAGATGTATGTTCACTTCAATTTTCATAAGATTTTTGAAGATATATTCACTTCAAATTTCACTTATTTTTGAAGACTTATATTCACTTCAAATTTCATTAGATTATCTTAAGATGATGTCACTTCAATTTTCATAAGATTTTGAAGACTTATATTCACTTCAAATTTCATCAGATTTTGAAGACTTATATTCACTTCAAATTTCATTAGATTATCTTAAGATGTATGTTCACTTCAATTTTCATAAGATTTTTGAAGACTTATATTCACTTCAAATTTCATCAGATTTTTGAAGACTTATATTCACTTCAAATTTCATTAGATTATCTTAAGATGTATGTTCACTTCAATTTTCATAAGATTTTTGAAGACTTATATTCACTTCAAATTTCATCAGATTTTTGAAGACTTATATTCACTTCAAATTTCATTAGATTATCTTAAGATGTATATCACTTCAATTTTCATAAGATTTTTGAAGACTTATATTCACTCAAATTTCACGATTTTTGAAGACTTATATTCACTTCAAATTTCATCAGATTTTGAAGACTTATATTCACTTCAAATTTCATTAGATTATCTTAAGATGTATGTTCACTTCAATTTTCATAAGATTTTTGAAGACTTATATTCTTCAAATTTCATCGATTTTTTGAAGACTTATATTCACTTCAATTTCATTAGATTATCTTAAGATGTATGTTCACTTCAATTTCATAAGATTTTTGAAGACTTATATTCACTTAAATTTCATCAGATTTTGAAGACTTATATTCACTTCAAATCATTAGATTATCTTAAGATGTATGTTCACTTCAATTTTCATAAGATTTTTGAAGACTTATATTCACTTCAAATTTCATCAGATTTTGAAGACTTATATTCACTTCAAATTTCATTAGATTATCTTAAGATGTATGTTCACTTCAATTTTCATAAGATTTGAAGACTTATATTCACTTCAAATTTCATCGATTTTTGAAGACTTATATTCACTTAAATTTCATTAGATTATCTTAAGATGTATGTTCACTTCAATTTTCATAATATTTTGAAGACTTATATTCACTTCAAATTTCATCAGATTTTTGAAGACTATATTCACTCAAATTTCATTAGATTATCTTAAGATGTATGTTCACTTCAATTTTCATAAGATTTTTGAAGACTTATATTCACTTCAAATTTCATTGATTTTTGAAGACTTATATTCACTTCAAATTTTATCGATTGAAGACTTATATTCACTTCAAATTTTCAGATTATCTTAAGACATGTTCATCAATTTCATAAGATTTTTGAAGATTATTCACTTCCAAATCACTAGATTTTTTGAAGACTTATATTCACTTCAAATTTCATAGATTATCTTAAGATGTATGTTCACTTCAATTTCATAAGATTTTTGAAGACTTATATTCACTTCAAATTTCATCAGATTTTTTGAAGACTTATATTCACTTCATTTCATTAGATTATCTTAAGATGTGTTCACTTCAATTTCATGATTTTGAAGACTTATATTCACTTCAAATTTCACGATTAAGACTTATATTCACTTCAATTGATTATCTAAGACATGTTCACTTCAATTTTCATAAGATTTTTTTGAAGACTTATATTACTCAAATTTCATCGATTTTTTGAAGACTTATATTCACTTCAAATTCTCAGATTTTGAAGACTTATATTCACTTCAAATTTCATTAGATTATCTTAAGATGTATGTTCACTTCAATTTTCATAAGATTTTTTGAAGACTTATATTCACTTCAATTTCATCAGATTTTGAAGACTTATATTCACTTCAAATTTCATTAGATTATCTTAAGATGTATGTTCACTCAATTTCTTATAAGATTTTTGAAGACTTATATTCACTTCAAATTTCATCAGATTTTGAAGACTTATATTCACTTCAAATTTCATTTATTTTTTGAAGACTTATATTCACTAAATTTCATTAGATTATCTTAAGATGTATGTTCACTTCAATTTTCAAGATTTTGAAGACTTATATTCACTTCAAATTTCATCAGATTTTGAAGACTTATATTCACTTCAAATTTCATTAGATTATCTAAGATGTATATTCACTTCAATTTCATAAGATTTTTCTTAAGACTTATATTCACTTCAAATTTCATAGATTTTGAAGACTTATATTCACTTCAAATTTCATCAGATTTTTTGAAGACTTATATTCACTTCAAATTTCATTAGATTATCTTAAGATGTATGTTCACTTCAATTTCATAAGATTTTGAAGACTTATATTCACTTCAAATTTCATTTTTTTTGAAGACTATATTCACTTCCAATTTCATTAGATTATCTTGATATATGTTCACTTCAATTTCAAGATTTTTGAAGACTTATATTCACCAGATTTTGAAGACTTATATTCATTCAAATTTCATTAGATTATCTTAAGATGTATGTTCACTTCAATTCACAAGATTTTTGAAGACTTATATTCATCAAATTTCATCAGATTTTGAAGACTTATATCACTTAAATTTCATTTGATTTTCTTAAGACTTATATTCACTTCAAATTTTTCAGATTATCTTAAGATGTATGTTCACTTCAATTTTCATAAGATTTTTGAAGACTTATATTCACTTCAAATTTCATCGATTTTTGAAGACTTATACCTTCAAATTTCATTAGATTATCTTAAGATGTATGTTCACTTCAATTTTCATAAGATTTTTAGACTTATATTCACTTCAAATTTCACTGATTTTTGAAGACTTTATTCACTTCAAATTTCATTAGATTATCTTAAGATGTATGTTCACTTCAATTTTCATAAGATTTTGAAGACTTATATTCACTTCAAATTTCACTGATTTTTGAAGACTTATATTCACTTCAAATTTCATTAGATTATCTTAAGATGTATGTTCACTTCAATTTTCATAAGATTTTTGAAGACTTATATTCACTTCAATTTTCATCAGATTTTGAAGACTTATATTATTCAAATTTCATTAGATTATCTTAAGATGTATGTTCACTCAATTTTCATAATATTTTTGAAGACTTATATTCACTTCAAATTTCATCAGATTTTTGAAGACTTATATTCACTTCAAATTTCATTAGATTATCTTAAGATGTATGTTCACTTTAATTTTCTATGTATTTTTGAAGACTTATATTCATTTTAAAACTCTAATTCCAAGATTTTTTGAGACTTATATCACTCAAATTTCATCAGATTTTTGAAGACTTATATTCACTTCAAATTTTCAGATTATCTTAAGATGGTATTCACTCAATTTTCATGATATTTTGAAGACTTATATTCACTTCAAATTTCATCAGATTTTGAAGACTTATATTCACTTCAAATTTCATTAGATTATCTTAAGATGTATGTTCACTTCAATTCATAAGATTTTGAGATTTATTCACTCAATTTCATCGATTTTGAAGACTTTATTCACTCCAATTTCATTAGATTATTTAAGACATGTTCACTTCAATTTTCATAAGATTTTTGAAGACTTATATTCACTTCAAATTTCATTGATTTTTGAAGACTTATATTCACTTCCAATTTCATTAGATTATCTTAAGATGTATGTTCACTTCAATTTTCATAAGATTTTTGAAGACTTATATTCACTTCAAATTTCTAAATTTTTGAAGACTTATATTCACCCAATTCCCATCTTTTGAAGACTTATATCCCAATTCAAATTTCATTAATTATCTTAAGATGGTTCACTTCAATTTCATAAGATTTTTGAAGACTTATTCACTTCAAATTTCATCAAGATTTTTGAAGACTTATATTCACTTCAAATTTCATTAGATTATCTTAAGATGTATGTTCACTTCAATTTTCATAAGATTTTTGAAGACTTATATTCACTTCAAATTTCATCATGATTTTGAAGACTTATATTCACTTCAAATTTCATTAGATTATCTTAAGATGTATGTTCACTTCAATTTTCATAAGATTTTGAAGACTTATATTCTCAAATCATATGATTTTTGGACTTATATTCACTTCAAATTTCATCGATTTTTGAAGACTTATATTCATCAAATTTTCATAATATTCTTGAGACTTATATTCACTTCAATTTCATAAGATATTTTGAAGACTTATATTCACTTCAAATTTCATCAGATTTTTTTGAAGACTTATATTCACTTCAAATTTCATTAGATTATCTTAAGATGTATGTTCACTTCAATTTTCATAAGATTTTGAAGACTTATATTCACTTCAATTTCATGATTTTTTGAAGACTTATATTCACTTCCAATTTCATTAGATTATCTTAAGATGTATGTTCACTTCAATTTCATAAGATTTTTGAAGACTTATATTCACTTCAAATTTTATAAGATTTTTGAAGACTTATATTCACTTCAAATTTCATTAGATTATCTTAAGATGTATGTTCACTTCAATTTCATGATTTTTGAAGACTTATATTCACTTCAAGATTTTAAGACTTATATCACTCAAATTTCTAGATTTTTTTGAAGACTTATATTCACTTCAAATTTCATATTAGATTATTCTTAAGATGTATGTTCACTTCAATTTTCATAAGATTTTTTGAAGACTTATATCACTTCAAATTTCATCAGATTTTGAAGACTTATATTCACTTCAAATTTCATTAGATTATCTTAAGATGTATGTTCACTTCAATTTTCATAAGATTTTGAAGACTTATATTCACTTGAAAACTTCATCAGATTTTTAAGACTTATATTCACTTCAAATTTCACATCAGATTTTTGAAGACTTTATATTCACTTCAAATTTTCATAGATTATCTTAAGATGTATGTTCACTTCAATTTTCATAAGATTTTTGAAGACTTATATTCACTTCAAATTTCATCAGATTTTTGAAGATATTCACTTCAAATTTCATTAGATTATCTTAAGATGTATGTTCACTTCAATTTTCATAAGATTTTGAAGACTTATATTCACTTCAAATTTCATCAGATTTTTGAAGACTTATATTCACTTCAAATTTCATCAGATTTTGAAGACTATATTCACTTCAAATTTCATTAGATTATCTTAAGATGTATATTCACCCAATTTCCATCATGATTTTTGAAGACTTATATTCACTTCAAATTTCATCAAATTTTTGAAGACTTATATTCACTTCAAATTTCATTAGATTATCTTAAGATGTATGTTCACTTAATTTTCATAAGATTTTGAAGACTTATATTCACTCAAATTTCATCGATTTTTGAAGACTTATATTCACTTCAAATTTATTAGATTATCTTAAGATGTATGTTCACTTAATTTCATAAGATTTTTGAAGACTTTATTCACTTCAAATTTCATCGATTTTGAAGACTTATATTCACTTCAAATTTCATTAGATTTATCTTAGATGTATGTTCACTTCAATTTCATAAGATTTTGAAGACTTTATTCACTCAAATTCATTAGATTTTTGAAGACTTATATCCACTCAAATTTCATCTATTTCTTAAGACTTATATTCACTCCAATTTCATGATTTTCCAAGATGTATGTTCACTTCAATTTTCATCAAGATTTTTGAAGACTTATATTCACCCAAATTTCACCAGATTTTGAAGACTTATATTCACTTCAAACTCAGATTATCTTAACGTATGTCTACTTCAACTTTCTTCTAGATTTTTGAAGACTTATATTCACTTCAAATTCACCCATTTTTGAAGACTATATTTATCCCAATTTCATTAGATTATCTGAGATGTTCACTTCAATTTCATGATTTTTGAAGACTTTATTCACTTCAAATTTCATCAGATTTTTGAAGACTTATATCTACTTTAATTCATCCATTTTTCTGAAGACTTATATTCACCCAATTTCATAGATTATTGAAGGTGTATTCACTCCAATTTCATAAGATTTTGAAGACTATATTCACTTCAAATTTCATCAGATTTTGAAGACTTATATTCACTTCAAATTTCATCAGATTCTTTGAAGACTTATATTCACTTCAAATTTCATTAGATTATCTTAAGATGTATATTCACTTCAATTTCATAAGATTTTGAAGACTTATATTCACTTCAAATCATCAGATTTTTTTGAAGAATTTATATTCACTTCAAATTTTATCAGATTTTCTGAAGACTTATTCACTTCAAATTTCATTAGATTATCTTAAGATGTATGTTCACTTCAATTTCATAAGATTTTGAAGACTTATATTCAAACTTCCACTGATTTTTGAAGACTTATATTCACTTCAAATTTCATTAGATTATCTTAAGATGTATGTTCATCAATTTTCATAAGATTTTGAAGACTTTATTCACTTCAAATTCACTTGATTTTTGAAGACTTATATTCACTTCAAATTTATCGCATCAAGACTTATATTCACTTCAAATTCATCTG
This sequence comes from Vicia sativa, assembly GCA_021764765.1. Taxonomy (NCBI): domain Eukaryota; kingdom Viridiplantae; phylum Streptophyta; class Magnoliopsida; order Fabales; family Fabaceae; genus Vicia; species Vicia sativa. The sequence continues at coordinate 221,560,490 of CM038794.1, read as the reverse complement.
ATTATCTTAAGATGTATGTTCACTTCAATTTTCATAAGATTTTTGAAGACTTATATTCACTCAAATTTCATCAGATTTTTGAAGACTTATATTCACTCAAATTTCATTGATTATCTTAAGATGTATGTTCACTTCAATTTCATAAGATTTTGAAGACTTATATTCACTTCAAATTTCATCGATTTTGAAGACTTATATTCCAAATTTCATTAGATTATCTTAAGATGTATGTTCACTCAATTTTCATAAGATTTTTAAGACTTATATTCATATTTCATCAGATTTTTGAAGACTTATATTCACTTCAAATTTCATTAGATTATCTTAAGATGTATGTTCATCAATTTTCATATAGATTTTTGAAGACTTATATTCACTTCAATTTTCATCAGATTTTGAAGACTTATATTCACTTTAAATTTCATCAGATTTTCTGAAGACTTATATTCACTTCAAATTTCATTAGATTATCTTAAGATGTATGTTCACTTCAATTTTCCAAGATTTTTGAAGACTTATATTCACTTCAAACTTCACTATTTTTTAAGACTTATATTCACTTCAAATTTCATCAGATTTTTGAAGACTTATATCACTTCAAATTTCATTAGATTATCTTAAGATGTATGTTCACTTCAATTCATAAGATTTTGAAGACTTATATTCACTTCAAATTTCACTGATTTTGAAGACTTATATTCACTTAAATTTCATTAGATTATCTAAGATGTATGTTCACTTCAATTTCATAAGATTTTGAAGACTTATATTCACTTCAAATTTCATCAGATTTTGAAGATATATTCACCAAATTTCATTAGATTATCTTAAGATGTATGTTCACTTCAATTTTCATAAGATTTTTGAAGACTTATATTCACTTCATTCATTCATTTTTGAAGACTTATATTCACTTCAAATTTCATTAGATTTCTTAAGATGTATGTCACTTCAATTTTCATAAGATTTTGAAGACTTATATTCACTTCAAATTCAAAGATTTTGAAGACTTATATTCACTTCAAATTTTCTAGATTATCTAAAGATGTATGTTCACTCAATTTTCATAAGATTTTGAAGACTTATATTCACTTCAAATTTCATCAGATTTTTGAAGACTTATATTCACTCAAATTTCATTAGATTTGAAGACTTATATTCACTTCAAATTTCATTGATTATCTTAAGATGTATGTTCACTTCAATTTTTCATGATTTTTGAAGACTTATATTCACTTCAAATTTCATCGACTTGAAGACTTATATTCACTCAAATTTCACTAGATTATCTAAGACATGTTCACCCAATTTTCATAAGATTTTGAAGACTTATTCACTTCAAATTTCATCCGATTTTGAAGACTTATTCACTTCAAATTTCACCGATTTTTGAAGACATATTCAATTCATAAATTTCATATTAGATTATCTTAAGATGTATGTTCACCCAATTTCATAAGATTTTTGAAGACTTATATTCACTTCAAATTCATTGTGATTTTAAAGACTTATATTCACTTCATTAGATTATCTTAAGATGTATGTTCACCCAATTTTCATAAGATTTTGAAGACTTATATTCACTCAAATTTCATCAGATTTTTTGAAGACTTATATTCCAAATTTCATTAGATTATCTTAAGATGTATGTCACCCAATTTTCAAGATTTTTGAAGACTTATATTCACTTCAAATTTCATCAGATTTTGAAGACTTATATTCACTTCAAATTTCATTAGATTATCTTAAGATTATGTTCACTTCAATTTTCAAGATTTTTGAAGACTTATATCACTTCAAATTTATCAGATTTTTGAAGACTTATATTCACTTCAAATTTCATTAGATTATCTTAAGATGTATGTTCACTTCAATTTTCATAAGATTTTTTAGACTTATATTCACTTCAAATTTCATCAGATTTTTGAAGACTTATATTCACTTCAAATTTCCCGATTTTGAAGACTTATATTCACTTCAAATTCATTAGATTATCTTAAGATGTATGTTCACTTCAATTTTCCAAGATTTTGAAGACTTATATTCACTCCAAATTCATCAGATTTGAAGACTTATATTCACTTCAAATTCATTAGATTATCTTAAGATGTATGTTCACCAATTTTCATAAGATTTTGAAGACTTATATTCACTCAAATTCCATCTGATTTTGAAGACTTATATTCACTCAAATTCAATTGACTTTTGAAGACTCTATATTCACTTCAAATTTCATCAGATCATCCTTAAGACGTTCACTCAACTTCATAAGATTTTTGAACTTATACCACTTCACAAATTTCACCTAGATTTTTGAAGACTTATATTCACCCAATTTCATTAGATTATCTTAAGATGTATGTTCACCCAATTTTCTTAAGATTTTGAAGACTTATATTCATCAAATTTCATCAGATTTTTGAAGACTTATATTCACTTCAAATTTCATCAGATTTTGAAGACTTATATTCACTTCAAATTTCATTAGATTATCTTAAGACATGTTCACTTCAATTTCATAAGATTTTTGAAGACTTATATTCACTTCAATTTTACAGATTTTGAAGACTTATATTCACTCCAATTTCATTAGATTATCTTAAGATGTATTCACTTCAATTTCATAAGATTTTTGAAGACTTATATTCACTTCAAATTTACTCAAATTTTTGAAGACTTATATTCACTTCAATTTCATTAGATTATCTTAAGATGTATGTTCACTTCAATTTTCATAAGATTTTGAAGACTTATATTCACTTCAAATTTCATCAGATTTTTGAAGACTTATATTCACTTCAAATTTCTTAGATTATTTAAGATGTATGTTCACCAATTTCATATGATTTTGAAGACTTATATTCACTTCAAACTTCATCTGATTTTTGAAGACTTATATTCACTTCAAATTTCACAGATTTTAGACTTATATTCACTCTTAAATTTCATTAGATTATCTTAAGATGTATGTTCACTTCAATTTTCATAAGATTTTGAAGACTTATATTCACTTCAAATTTCATCAGATTTTGAAGACTTATATTCACTTCAAATTTCATTAGATTATCTTAAGATGTATCACTTCAATTTTCATAAGATTTTTGAAGACTTATATCACTTCAAACTTCACTGATTTTTGAAGACTTATATTCACTTCAAATTTCATTAGATTATCTTAAGATGTATGTTCACTTCAATTTTCATAAGATTTTTGAAGACTTTATTCACTTCAAACTCATCAGATTTTGAAGACTTATATCACCAAATTTCATCAGATTTCTTGAAGACTTATATTCACTTCAAATTTCACCCATTATCTTAAGATGTATGTTCACTTCAATTTTCATAAGATTTTTGAAGACTTATATTCACTTCTTTCATCAGATTTTTGAAGACTTATATTCACTTCAAATTTCATTAGATTATCTTAAGATGTATGTTCACTTAATTTCAAGATTTTTGAAGACTTATTCACTTCAAATTCAATTTTTTTGAAGACTTATATTCACTTCAAATTTCATTAGATTATCTTAAGATGTATGTTCACTTCAATTTTCATAAGATTCTTGATTCAATTCAAATTTCATCAGATTTTTTGAAGACTTATATTCTCCCAAATTTGACTGATTTTTGAAGACTTATATTCACTCAAATTTCATCGATTATCTTAAGATGTATGTTCACTTCAATTTTCATAAGATTTTGAAGACTTATATTCACCAAATTTCATCAGATTTTTGAAGACTTATATTCACCCAATTTCATTAGATTATCTTAAGATGTATGTTCACCCAATTCATAAGATTTTGAAGACTTATATTCACTTCATTTACCGATTTTTGAAGACTTATATTCACTTCAAATTTCATTAGATTATCTTAAGATGTATGTTCACTCAAATTTCATAAGATTTTTGAAGACTTATATTCACTCAAATTTCACCGATTTTTGAAGACTTATATTCACTTCAAATTTCATTAGATTATCTTAAGATGTATGTTCACTTCAATTTTCATAGATTTTTGAAGACTTATATTCACTTCAAATTTCACAGATTTTTGAAGACTTATATTCACTTCAAATTTCATTAGATTTTCTCAAGACTTATATTCACTTCAATTTTCATAGATTATCTTAAGACTTATGTTCACTCCAATTTTTCAGCAAGACTTTTTGAAGACCTTATATTCACTTCAAATTTCATCAAATTTTTTGAAGACTTATATTCACTTCAAATTTATCTATCTTCTCAAGACTTATATTCTTCAAATTTCATTGATTATCTTAAGATGTATGTTCACTTCAATTTCATAAGATTTTTGAAGACTTATATTCACTTCAAATTTCATCGATTTTTGAAGACTTATATTCACTTCCAAATTTCATTAGATTATCTTAAGACATGTTCACTTCAATTTTCATAAGATTTTGGAAGACTTATATTCACTCAAATTTCATCAGATTTTGAAGACTTATATCACTCCAATTTCATTAGATTATCTTAAGATGTATGTTCACTTCAATTTCATAAGATTTTTGAAGACTTATATTCACTTCATATTTCAATGATTTTTTGAAGACTTATATTCACTTCAAATTTCATTAGATTATCTTAAGTATGTTCACTTCAATTTTCATAAGATTTTGAAGACTTATATTCACTTCAAATTTCATCAGATTTTTGAAGACTTATTCATTTTACAATTTCATTAGATTATTCTTAAGATGATATTCACTTAATTTCATAAGATTTTTGAAGACTTATATTCACTTCAAATTTCATCAGATTTTGAAGACTTATATTCACTTCAAATTTCATTAGATTATCTTAAGATGTATGTTCACTTCAATTTCATAAGATTTTTGAAGACTTATATTCACTTCAAATTCATCGATTTTTTGAAGATTATTACTTCCAAATTTTATCGATTTTTGAAGACTTATATTCACTTCAAATTTTCAGATTATCTTAAGATGTATGTTCACTCAATTTTCATAAGATTTTTGAAGACTTATATTCACTTCAAATTTCATCAGATTTTTGAAGACTTATTCACTCAAATTTCATTAGATTATCTTAAGATGTATGTTCACTTCAATTTCATAAGATTTTTGAAGACTATATTCACTTCAAATTTCATCAGATTTTGAAGACTTATATTCACTTCAAATTTCATTAGATTATCTTAAGACATGTTCACTTCAATTTCATAAGATTTTTGAAGATATTCACTTCAAATTTCATCGATTTTGAAGACTTATATTCACCCAATTTCATTAGATTATCTTAAGATGTATGTTCACTTCAATTTTCATAAGATTTTGAAGACTTATATTCACTCAAATTTCATCAGATTTTTTGAAGACTTATTCACTTAAATTTCATAGATTTTTGAAGACTTATATTCACTTCAAATTTCATTAGATTATCTTAAGATGTATGTTCACTTCAATTTTCATAAGATTTTTTGAAGACTTATATTCACTTCAAATTTCATCAGATTTTCTGAAGACTTATATTCACTTCAAATTTCAATAGATTATCTTAAGATGTATGTTCACTTCAATTTTCATAAGATTTTGAAGACTTATATTCACTTCAAACTTCATCAGATTTTTTGAAGACTTATATTCACTTCAAATTTCATCAGATTTTTGAAGACTTATATTCACTTCAAATTTCATTAGATTATCTTAAGATGTATGTTCACTTCAATTTTCATAAGATTTTTTGAAGACTTATATTCACTCAAATTTCATTCCATTTTTGAAGACTTATATTTCAAATTTCATTAGATTATCTTAAGATGTATGTTCACTTCAATTTTCATAAGATTTTGAAGACTTATATTCACTTCAAATTTCATCAGAGATTTTGAAGACTTATATTCACTTCAAATTTCACTTATTTTGAAGACTTATATTCACTTCAAATTTCATTAGATTATCTTAAGATGTATGTTCACTTCAAATTTCATAAGATTTTTGAAGACTTATATTCACTTCAAATTTCATCAGATTTTTGAAGACTTATATTCACTTCAAATTTCACTAGATTATCTTAAGATGTATGTTCACTTCAATTTTTATAAGATTTTTTGAAGACTTATATTCACTAAAATTCATCAGATTTTTGAAGACTTATATTCACTCCAATTTCATTAGATTATCTTAAGATGTATGTTCACTCAATTTTCATAAGATTTTTGAAGACTTATATTCACTCAAATTTCACAGATTTTGAAGACTTATATTCACTCAAATTTCATTAGATTATCTTAGAGATGTATGTCACTCAATTTTCATAAGATTTTGAAGACTTATGTCACTTAAAATTTCATCTGATTTTGAAGACTTATATTCACTTCAAATTTCACCAGATTTTTGTAGACTCTATATTCACTCACAAATTTCAATAAATTATCTTAAGATGTGTTCACTCAATTTTCATAAGATTTTTGAAGACTTATATTCACTTCAAATTTCATCAGTTTGAAGACTTATATTCACTCAAATTCCATTGAGATTTATCTCAAGATGTATATTCACTTCAATCTTCATGATTTGAAGAATTATATTCATCAAAACCCACCCATTTTGAAGACCTATTCACTCCAAATTTCATCAGATTTTTGAAGAATTATATTCACTTCAAATTTCATCAGATTATCTTAAGATGTATGTTCACCAATTCCTTCTCATGATTTCTGAAGACTTATATTCATTCCAAACTCCCCACTGATTTTTAAGACTTATATTCACTTCCAACTCATTAGATTATCTTAAGATGCATGTTCACTTCAATTTTCACAAGATTTTTGAAGACTTTATCTTCAAACTCAATTGACTTTGAAGACTCCATATCTCATCCAAATCACCAGATTATCTTAAGATGTATGTTCACCCAACTTTCATAAGATTTTTGAAGACTTATATCCACTCCAAACTCAGAGTTTTAAGACTTATATTCACCCAAAATTCCAATGATTCTCCTAAAGACTTATATTCACCCAAACTTCATCAGATCATCCTTAAGACATTCACTCAATTCTCATGATTTTTTGAAGACTTATATTCACTTCAAATTTCATCGATGAAGACTTATTCACTCAATTCTATTAGATTATCTTTTAAAGACTTATGTTCACTTCAATTTTCATAAGATTTTGAAGACTTCATTACTCTATTTCATCATATTTTTTGAAGACTTATATTCACTCAATTTCATTAGATTATCTTAAGATATGTCACCTAATTTTCATAAGATTTTGAAGACTTATATTCATCAAATTTCATCAGATTTTGAAGACTTATATTCACTTCAAATTTCATTAGATTATCTTAAGATGTATGTTCACTTCAATTTCATAAGATTTTTTGAAGACTTATATTCACTTCAAACTTCATCCATTTTTGAAGACTTATATTCACTTAAATCATCTAGATTTTGAAGACTTATATTCACTCAAATTTCATTAGATTATCTTAAGATGTAT